>WHUZ01000129.1:0-125572 GCA_015179045.1 Kalaharituber pfeilii | reverse complement strand
CCCCATTCTCCGCCTTTCTCTTCCAATTCTTTTCCATGTCGCCCCACCTCTCAAAGCCTTCTGGACGGTTCTTCTGGTTTCTGCATCGGAAAGCGAGGTGCTCCCCGGTTTGCACCTCCCCGCACCTGCACTTATCCGACTCAGCCGCCCCTATCCTCTTCAACCACACTGCACACCTCCCTCTCTCCAGGCGCAAGGCAGTGAAATTGGATACTGCTATCCTATTCCACTCCATGACCTTTCCTCCTCCAAAGCCCTCCACTTCTCTCTTCTCCTTCCTCCACGCCTTCACCCTCTGGCGCACCCCACTTCCGGTGGCCACCTCCTTCCCCTGCATCACCGTCCCCTTCTTCGCCCACTCATCCGCCTTCTCATTGCCTGCGATTCCGATGTGAGCTTTTACCCACAACAGTTTCGCATCCCCCCCTTCTTCTTTCTCCTCGCCACTGCATTCACCACCCTTCTCACATCCTCCGTCTTTCCCTTTCCCTCCCTGCCTGCCTTCTGAATCGCCATGACAGCAGCTTCAGAATCTAAGCAAACCAGGACCGGTACCTCCTCCGGTACACTCTCCAGCCCTTCTCACCCCCTCACCTCCCCGTCAAAAACCGTCGCCGTTCTCCCTACTACCTCCGCCACCACCGCTGATCTCCCCCACACCCCCGCCCCCACCTTGCTGTCCTCGACCTTACTACCATCCGAGAAGAGAACCGCTCTCCCTCTTCCGGCTTCCTCAACCGAGGTCTCCCACTCTTCTCTCCCTCCCCCCTTTCTACCTAGCCTCTCTGCGCACTCCACTTTCACCTTCTCACACTCTCCTCCCCATGAGATCTCCTCGCCCTCCTCCGAGAACCTTGACCACTGCCCCTGCCAGCGGTCCAAAACGCTTTCATATCCATCCCCTCTTCCAGGGCCCACTGCCCCCCAGTCCTTCCAGTTCTCTCCCCTCCTCCTTCTCCTCATTCCCTCTCCTGAAATCTCCTGTGCATAGTTCTGCAAGCTCCGATGGCCTCCACTTCCCGAACCATCGCCCTTGCCTGTGCTGCGTCCAGGATCACCTCCCCCCCTCCACTCCGCACACTGCGTTCACCCCCTCTACCCCTGTGCCTCCCCCCTCCAGCTGCCTTCTTTAATGCTTGCAGCTGTACTCTCTCCATTTCTCTTCTCCATTCCTTCTGTCCTCTCCAACCTATCTCACTACCCCACATGGCCACCGCTCTAATCATGCCCGTATAAATCTGTCTCCAGCTCCTCGGGCTTATTCCCCAATCCCTATTTCCAACCCCGCTAGTGTCCGGTCAACCTTGTTGCTCTGCTGACTCTGTTGTTCCAGTGTGCCGTGAAGGTCAAATTTTCATCAAAGATGACCCCCAGCCACTTCAGAAACTCCCCTCCTTCTTCTACCTCTTTCCTACGCAAACGTTATCATATCCCACTTCGACTCTTCCAGTGGGATCTGATCCTCCTCTGCCACCTCCTTCACCTCCTTCTTTACCTTCTCTCGCAGCCTCCCATATCCCAATAGCCATGCCAGTCTAGGACTGTCACTGCTATATCGTCCACATACGAAGGCGCCTCAACCTCCACTCCTGTCGCTACCCCCTTACTCTCTTCTCAATCTTCTCCATTGTTGGTGCCATAAAAATCAAGAAGAGAACTGGTGACAGTGGGGACCCTGTGGGACCCCTACATTCGCCTTCCTCTTCCTCTCACTCTTCCATCCCACTCCACACCGAATTCTCTCATCCCATGAAGTTCTCCAGCCACCTTCTCTTCTTTCTTACTCCTCACTCCCCTTCTCCTCTATCCTTCTCAATACCACCTCCTTTCTAACAACGTTGAACCCCCCTTTACATCTGCTGTGACCCATGCTACCCTCCCCCTCTGTGCAGGCACCTCTGTGCCTTTGTCACCGCCCTCGCCATTGCTTGCACTGCATTTCTGCCCTTCCTCGCACCCAGCTGCAGTTTATGGAAGAGTCCCGTTTCCCTCTGGAGCCGGTTCGCCATTACCTTCTCTCCGATCTTGCCTATACAGTTTATCAGGTTGATCGGTCTCCAGGCCTTCGTTGTTCTAATATCCTTGCCTTGTTTCGGTATCATAACAACCTTCATTTCCTTCCACTCCTTGGGAATCTGGTTCTGCATCCACTTCTCTGCAACTCGTTCACCAGCTGGTCTCCGAATGGTGTCTTCAATGCCGCTTTGATAAGGCGATATCCAATTCCATCTGGACCTGGTGCTGATGTGTTTTTTGTGCTTCTTAGGGCCGCTCTCACCTCCTCCTCTACTTTCTTCTTTCCTCCACGCCCTCCATTGTCTGTCTCTATCCTCTCTCCCTCCTCTACCTCTCCGCTCTCCTGAGTCTCCTCCTCTTCCTCTTTGAAGGCGAAGTTCCTCTTCACCAGAACTTCCGCCTTTTCTACATCCCTTCCAGCTCCCTCCCTCTTCATCCATGAGAGTCCCCATCTTTTCTCCTCTCCCAAAGGGGTTCTTCGCCACCCTCACTAACCTCCATGGATCACTGACTCCTCCTCTTCTATGAACTCTCTCCAACACCTTCTTTTCTCCTCCCGGATCTTCCACTTCATTTTCTGTACCGCTGCCTTCCAACCCCTCACTCTGTCCTCATTTGCCAGTCTCGCACGAGCTCCCACGCCTCCTCTTGCAAGCCTGTTTACCTCCTTTCTCAGCTCCTCAATCTCCTCGCTCCACCACTTCTTGCTTTTTCCGCTCACTCTGACCTTCTTCTCAAGTGATCTGTTCCACCTCTTGAGTTTCTGGTATGCATCCCCCTCACCTATTCTCTCCACCCACTCTTTTCTCTCCTGCTCTCCCCACTCTCCATTCAACCCCTCAATCTCTTTCTCCATCCGCTCCCAGTCTATACGTACCTTACCTCTTCTTCCTCTCCCTCTCTTTTCTTCTCCTCGAACTCCACTACCAGTGCTGAATGGTCCGAACCTAAATCTAGATACTCCACCTCTACCCCCTCACCCTCGGTACCAAACCAGATCAATCCTTGATTCTTTCAGTCGCCCTTCTACCTCTCTCCTCCATGTTCCTACTCTCTCCCAGCCAGGCTAAATCCCGCCCCCTCCATTTTCTCCCTCAAGATTTTTCCTCTGCTATTCTCTCCTGTCCCCTCCAAGCTCCACATCTCACTATGTGCATTCCAGTCACCTAGTATCACACAGTCTCATTCCACTTCCAGCACCCTCTCTAGCCACCCTTCAAACTCCTCTCCCCGCCAATTCCCATCTACATATACCCCCCCACTACCACATCACCACTCTATCCCACACAACATTGTCCCCCCCCTTCTCCCCTCCCCATACCTTCTCCCTCCTCTTTCCCATCCTACTACCCTGGTCCCCGCCCTACTTCCCCTCTTCTCTTCAGCCCTGGGTGAGTTCCTGTCTTCCACCCTGAGTCCTCCTTCCTCTTCCAAACTTCTCCCTCAAAACCCAAGTCCCACCCTTCCTTGAAAATATTCTCCCTCCATACATGGCCTACCACACTACCCCTCCTACGTTCAGGTATCCTACCTTCACCATAATGCGTCTGGTACTCCACTGCTCTCAGCCTCCCACCCATCCTGAGGCGCTCTCCCAAACAGGTCTCCCAGCTTGATGGTGGGTCGATGTATTGATCCCTCCATATCACTTCTTGAGTCAATCTCCATTCTCTCTCTCTCCTTTCTCTCTCTCAAAAAACCCCCAACCCTAGCCTTGCTGCCTCCTCATCCCAGTTTTCTAATGAGAACCTGACTCCGGTCTCCTTTTCTACTTCCTTCCCCTTCCCCTTATCCACTACCTTTGCTGCCTTACTTCCCTCCTCCTGCTTCTTCTTCATTGGTGTCTCCTCTACTCTTTCTCTCTTCTGACTCTGGTTTGGAACTACCGGCTTAGGTCTCTCTGGACAGATTCTAGCAATATGGCCCCACTTGCCACACGCATAACATGCCATCTGGCCCCTCTGAAACCTGCACTCCCTCGCCAGATGTCCTTTCTTCCCGCACTTGAAACAACCTGTCCCCTGACTCCTCTGGCTGCTTTCCTGCGTACCTGCTACCTGCGCCTGTTGCCCCCTTGGAAATATGCCGGGGGTACGTTTATTACTCCTCCCCCTATTCTTTGTTGCTGCTGCTGCTGCTGCTGTGGCTGCTCCACTCCTGCTGCTGCTATATTAGCATAACTTACTCGCCCATCTCCCTGTATGTGCGCTCCTGGCTTATATTTCTCTACCACCTTCCTCTCTCCTCCCCATATTAAACCTTTCTTCAGCACCTTCACTGCCTCCTCCGCATTCACCACTTCAAACTTCAACTGCGATACCCGTGGAGGACCCATAAGTGGCACCACTCCAAAACGTACTGGTGGCCTGGATCCAAACTTAATGTCTGGGTTCTCCTCTTTCAACTTCTTTTTCATTACCTCCATGTCTCCTCTCCCATCCTTGTAGTCTGCCCCCTTCATCACCAGGGGGACTGCATCCTTGTTATAGACCTCCACCTTTAGAAGATCCTCCCCAAAAATTAGACGCATCCATGCTCCGAACTTCTCCATGACCTCCTTCGCCTTCTCCTCCTCCCTGATATCCACTAGGAGCCATGTCCTCTCAAATTTTGATGCCGCTGGATTCCGTGACACCTGTGCTACCTTTCACCCCTTTTCTCCTTCTACCTTCGCCGATGTCTCCCAGAGGGACTCACACATCTTCAATAAAATTTCCCTCTCCTCAAGCCCCTCCCTTCCATATGGTACCTGTTTCTTATGTACCGTCCTCAGTGTTCTCTTCAACAACTTCTTTCCCCTCACAATTGTCCAGGTCTCCCCCTCAATCCTCTTCTCTGCTTCTGCTGCTGCTTTCTCTGCTTCCTTTCTCTCTCCTCCAAAGCTGCCACCTCCTCCTGTGAGGTCCCCGGGGTCTCCATTGCCTCTGCTACCTTCTTTAGAACCTCCACCCTCTGCATTGCCTTCTTCCTCTCCTCTGTAATCTTCTTTTTACTTATTTCTTCTGCCTCCTTCCTCTTCTCCTCCTCTCTCTTCCTCTTTCTTTCCCCCTCTTCCTGCATTTTTCGGATTTCTCGGATCTCTGCCTCTCTTTTCCTCTTTTTCTCCTCCTCTCTCTTTTCCTCCTCCCTCTTCTTCTTTTCTCTTTCCAGTGCCTTCTCCTCCTTCCCGGATGCGAGACCCATTGCTACATGTATTTCCCTCACTATCCCTTCTAGGGCTCCCATTCTCTCTTCCATCTCCGTCTCCTTTGCCCTTCTCCTTCCTCTCCAAGCCTCCCTCGCTCCCTCCTTCCACTTCTTCACCTCCTCTCCTGTCATTCTGATTACTCTTTTATATTCTGTCACTCTCTTCCTCTCCCCTGCTCTCTTCCTCAGATTTTTCCAACCTTCCTCAAAAACCGTTGTCCCCAGAATTGCTGCCACCTGCATTCCTACTGCCTCTACCGATCTTGCTTCTCCCTTCTTTCCCTTCCCCTTCAGCTCATTCCTTCTCTTATCTAGGACCTGTGCTGCATGCACGAGTGCTATAACCTCCTTCTCTTCCTCTCCTAGTTCTTCTTCATCCCTCTTACTCCCTTCCTCCTCCTCCTCCTCCTCCTCTTCTTCTTCTTTCTCCTCCTCCTCCACTCCCTCTGCTTCATCCCCCATTTCTTCATCCTCTTCTTCGTCCTCACTCTCTTCTTCTTCTGCTTCCCCTATCCCTTGTTCTTCTTGTTCTTTCTCTACTATTGGTGGGAGAGCTGGTACTACCAGCTCTAAGTCCAGCTGGGAGTCCCCTACCTCCCACTGCCCCTCCCTCCTCCTACCCCCTCTTTCTCTTCCTGCACATGGAGATGCGCTTCTATCTCTCTCTCTCTCCTCTCTCCTTCCCCAACTCATCATAACCCTCGTTGTTCTTGGAGTTACCTGCTGCCTATGAAAAACTACCAGTGGTCCCTTTCTTACCACAATACACTCCTTAGTAGCATTCTCTAAAACTTCTACCTCTTTTTCTACTGCGATCCCATCCTTTCCATCCTGGTACTGTCTAAAGATCGCAGCATCCTTGCTCCAAGGCTTGACTAGTCTCCCTACCTCCGAGATGTCTGTCAGCTTCTCCGTCTCTATCCACGTAACTTCCGGTACCCCCCTCCTCTGTGCCGCTTCCACTGCATCTCTTCTTAGCTCTTCGATCATATCGAGTCTGCCATCAAATTCTCCCCCCTTCCTGAATGCCCTTTCTACTCTCTCCTTCACCGTAATCATATCTCCTTCCTCCCCCAACCTTGCCTGCCACCAATTCTTCCTCTCCCAGGTGTGAATGGCATCAATAGCCAACACCTCATTCCTATCAATGACGTAGACCTCTCCCGTCCATCCATCTCCTACTGGCCCCAAAAACTCCATCCCTGCTACTTCTTCTCCCGACATCCTTTTCTGCTTCCTTAACTTATTTCTTCTTCTAAAATCTGCCGCTTGTGTCGCTACCCGATATGGTATGCCGCCGCTCTTAGGTTGCACCTTACTGTATTCGGCAGGTATTGCTTGTTCTGAGTCACTATTCCCTTTCAGGTTTTAGTTCGATAGGTCAGTCAGCACTACCAGGGCTGTGCTAGCACCAATTGGGTGCAACTGCCCCTATTCCTCGAAATTGTATTGGAAATCTTCCAAAACTTCTGAAAACTTAACCTTGGAGAAATGACTCGCGATCTTCTGAATTCTGTAGAATATAGGTGATATTCTTTCTCGGGCAGTCCCGAGCTTCGCTTTAGTCTAACTTTTGTTTTCTGGATGCGTCCGGAAGGTTGTCTTCTTCCAAGCGCTCGTTCTGTGAAAGTAGTTGTCGGTGAGGGACGGTATGATGGGCTAGTCATTCGTTGCCATGCTGATGTTTCTTGTAGTCCTGGTGTATCCTCGCCATACCCCAAGAGTTGCCTCGATAGCCAGTTCCCAGAGCGGTATGCACTTAGTGTATTAAAGTAAAAAAAAGAAAGAAAAAAAAAAAAAAAAATTGAAAGAATGCAATTGGAAGATTACGTACCCAAAACGCCGATTACAATTGACAAAGTGTCCATCCCTTATTGGTAATGTAAGTTGTTGAAAGGAGGAGCAGGAATTTTGTGAAACTTGAGAAAAAAAAAATTTCCAAGCTGTAGTTCCTGAGTATATTGTATAAAGGTCCACGAATATCAGAAAGCCCGTAATGGAGATCAACTCCTGAATCCCACAAACCGAGGGAAATGGACATCATTTTAAATGTTTGATGGCGCACGTGCATCCTGATCTATGTTGGGAGCATACTCCTCCTTGCTGCCAGTGGGTGGTATTGTTGTTGTAGTATCAGTATAATTTTGCTATTACACACGCCTTGATGAACCAATCCCGGTAAATATTACTCGTGGTGGAAATGTCGCAATTGGGAAGCCCCCCCAGTCAACCTCGCACAGTGACGGACTCATTTGGCCGCACGTATTATTGGATGGTGCACCTTATGTGCCGTCGAGAACAAAAATTAATGCGGGAGGTAGCGCTGCCCAGGATGCAAGGGATGCCTGCACAGTGGGTGTGAATTGAGCGAAGCATGCGCAAGCTACGCGAAAGTTAGGTGAACATGGTACTCACGCTCATGCATGCATGCGCAAGCTCCGCGAAAGTTAGGTGAACATGCTACTCACGCTCATGCATGCATGCACAAGCTACGCGAAAGTTAGATGAACATGGTACTCACGCTCATGCATGCATGCATATACCGCTCCAATCTCCATCAATCTCGTAAGAGTTGCCTGCACGTCGCACTCCCCCCCCCCCACAACTACCACCCCCGGCCGCACCGAGATTTATAGCTCTTTCCCAAAGCGCGGATCCGACCATACCCCTGCCCCCCCCCCACACGTCTCCGGCAATGAGATTTTCATCTCTACACTGACAGAACGCACCCCTGCGTACTACATCACTACAAGAATCCCATCCATGGCATGAACAGCTTGCACGTTGCCCACACCCAGCTCCACAACGCATCATCCCCCATCCCCCCACATATCCCTGGCAATGAGCTTGTCACCTCTGCACCGCCTGCCCCGCCGCACCTTTTTTTTTGGTGCTCCAATACCTCCCTGCGGGCCATGACGAGATATTTACAACGGAGAAAGCATCAAAAAATAAACTAAGATTCAAACCAAAACTTAACCCAAAATAGAGCATGACAAGCAATCCTCCAACAGCCGGCTGTAAGAGATTCTAACTCGTCGCTCGAGCCACTCCGTATGTCCAGATAAGGCGGTCTGGCTCATCCTCCTTTCCATCCGGGGGATCCTTCATAGCTTGCAATCCCACCGGCAATCCCTCCTTGCATGCCTCTCACCTGTCCCAGATGTGTGCCCCCGTTTCTTCTTCGATTCCGCCTCATCGGCATTCTGTGATGTTCGCCTTCCCTATCTTAATCCTAGTCCCTTCTCTCCAGTAATCCTCCCAGCGTCGTTGTCAGCTTTCCCAGTCTCCGTACCGGTCTGCTGGGTTGGGCTAGTTTATGTCCAGTCTATTCCTTTCTTCCGCGCTCTGCCTCTTGGCTGTCTCTTGGCTGCCATCATGGTTCCCCACTTCCATGACCACCTCGTGCTGATAATGGAGGCCGCAGCCTCGCTGCCTAGTCATTGCCTGTCTCCTTGCGCCCTTTCACTCACCTTACCGCCAGGTCCTTGGTTCGTCGGCTCCCCAAGCGTCCCTACATATCCTGATTCACCCCATCGGGTGTATATGTCCCCTTGGCAATCATAGGGAGCTTCCCGACCGCTATCTATGAGTTTGAAATGCTCGATAGCACTTTTGCCTTTCCTCTCGGCAATCTTCAGGAGCTTCTCAATCGCTATCTATTGAGCTGGAAATACGCGATAGCTCTTCTGCTCTTCCTCTCAGCAATCTGCTGGAGATTTCCGATCGTTATCCATAAGCTCTTCTGCTCTTCCTATCGGAAATTTTGTAGAACATTCCAGCCGCTCTCGATTGATTTTGAGATGCTCAATAGCTCCTCTTCTCCTGCTTTCGGCAATCTTCTGAACTTCCGGCAGTCTGCTGGAGCTTTCCGATCGCTATCACTGAGTTTGAAATGCCCGATACCTCCTTCTCTATCTTCCTCCAGCATCTCTGCCATTGCCAGTAGTTTTGCGTCATTGACCATGACCTCGTCCCTAGGTACATCAAGTCCACTAATCCCGCTTTCCAATATCCGTATCGCGACTACAAGACCAGGCCACCTTCCCTTTCCTTCAGTGGATCAAAAGATAAAAAGACAGAACGAACTTCATAACGAAAGGACAGAAAAACGTGCAAACATACAAATCTAACAAATTCAACAAATTCAACAAAGACGCACCGTTATCCCCATGTTAAGCATTGAAAATCAAGTCAATCAACCCACGCAAGTAATCCAATACCCCCCACCCACAATACCCTCCGAAAACGCAAGAAACCGACAAAATCACAGGAAATTAAGACAAGCATGTCGAACACGAAAACACGAAAAGATCAATCAGAGCAGCCACTTTTATATTATTTTTCCACCCCCCCCCCCCCCCCCCCCTTTAAGAAAGTAACAGTCCCATCGCGACAACAGCAAAACGAAATATCAAGCAAGCAAATGAAGAACTAAGAACAGCAAATGAATACGTGAACAGATCTACACTTACCAATATTTCACTCCTCAAGTTCGCACCCCCCAGCCCCCCCCACACTGCCCCTCAGGTCCCACCTGTATCCGAAGCCTCTGAGTAATCATTTCCCTACGCTCGTCGTAATTCACCCCCCCTACACGGAAAGAACTTATTGAGTCAATCTCCGGATATCACCATCTCCATTGATAAGTTCGACATTAGCGATGTAATCCTGCTCAATAGTTTAAGATTAAGCTTCTATTTCTGAATCTCCTGGCTTGCGACACCATTTTGCTTACGATATCGTACAATTCTTATCGCTCCGGTGAAAAGATTTTGCTCCGACACTGCTCTGCGTGCATTTTCAGTTCTCGGACTCCTCCCACCTTCCTGGTTGCTGAGTTGCTGAGTTGCTATGCTGAAATTGACGTTCCCAGCTGTGCGAATGTAGGCTGCGAGGTACAAACGAGTGTGTGCGTATGCGCAAACCAAGATGCTCAATTTTGTGCCAAGTGTGAAGTTCAGATCACAATCATGTTGCGAGAGAGATTAAGTCATACGTTCGTTCTTCAACCACAGCTCTCCGGCCGGAGAGACCATTAGAAGACAACGGATAGTATTCATTTGTGCCTGACGGTTGACAAGGCGCAGTGGAAAGCTGGCACCACAAATGTACAACTGACGAGTGCGGGTGCCAAGAAAAAGAAGATCAAGAAGAGATGCTCGGACAATATATATCCCTCAGAACCCCTCACGTGACATCATATTTTGCCGGCCACCCATGTTATGATAGCTTCTCCTTTCGCACACTTGCCGATACATCATTTTCCCCATGCCGCCCCACAAATCTCCGCCACTGAGCTTGTCACTTCTATTCATTGGGTCCCTGCTCAACAATGCCCCTTGTCCTTTTGGGGTAACGAAAGCAGGCCTATGGGAATAGAACAGGTATTTTTTTTTTATATCATTAATCGCTTGCCGCCCGGTGGGCTATGGCGATGATAGAACAGGTATGCAAAGACTACAGTCTAACCTTGCTACAATGAACTTGGACCCTTTGCTTTCACTATAGCAAGGTTTTAGTATAGAAAATGGTGTCAACGTAGCCATATAGTCTTGGCAACCGAGTTCGGAGTCTTAACATCTGAACTTCACTACTAATTAACCTCTGTATCAACTTCCTAGTAATGGAAATAGAACTCAATTCGAATGGGATGGTGGTAGTAGCAATGAATAGGAATGGAAATAGAAATGTAAGGAGCAGTGGTAGTGGCAGAAGAATATAAATAAATTAGAAGTAAATCAGTAGTAGATTGAGATGACCGTAACAGTCAAGATGTCTACTAGCAAGCAGCGAGCATTCATGCCAACAACATACCCGGAAGGAACAGACACTCACAACTTGGTTTAAACCAACCTCTAGCACTTAGCGACATAGTTGCTGTTTGCTCTAGATTTTTTTCATTACACTGTTTGCTGCAATTTCATAGCACGAGGGCGCGGTGTGTTCATACAGTGACCCGTCAAAAGTCTTGGGGATTAGGCTTGCATGACACACTTACCCCAATATTGCCTAATCTCTGTAATAGCAAGGTTTTCACTACTATAGCGGGGTTCATTAAAGCAAGATCAGACTGTATCCATCGCCTCGTACAATTATTGAAGTATCCCGCTTGCAATCGAGGCATATTAATTGCGCCTCCTAAGAAGTACTTCAAATTACCTGAACGAGAATTGGGATACTCAAATCACATGGTAATCACAGATAACCCACAACTCTGGTAAAAATCAATCCCTGTATAAATCGAAAAATCGCACATATATAAAAAAGACAACGTTACATATAATGGTAAGGAACTCCTCTTTTTACCTTTTTACTCATCCCACCTCTGCTCTATAGTGGATCTACAAAGTGTGTACTTGTGTCCCCAAATGCATGCTGCTAACAATAAAATCCCAGAAATCCGACAACTCAAAATCCCATAAACAGTTCCATAGACCGTTACCTGTATCCAATTTCCCTTTGCACCCTCGTGCCTCGTGTATCCAATAAAGTCCAAAGACCATAGGCCAAAGCTTCTCCTGATTCCGAACCGCAAATGATATCTATACGTGAGGTTATTTTTAGTGTCGCAAAGTTCGAAAGCCAATAGCATCACCTGATGTCCCAACAGAATTTGTTTCCTGACCTTGTCCAGTCTTGAATTTCATGAAATTACCCTCCCGAAGGTCTCTCTTGCCGTTCTCAAACATCCTCCATGGCACGTACCGGTATAATTTTCATTGGTCATCCTATGGTGATAGTTCAATTGATCAAGGATTTGGGCTAGATAGAGACTAGAAAAAGAGAAGGACTGAAATTAGTTTTGGCTATGACATGCTGGTGCTTGTAGGTGAAGGGGAAATAAAGAAGCAGAAATAAACATATATAAAAATGAGAGGGGGTACAGATGTTGAGAGTAGTGATGATTTCCAAACGAGAAAAGCAAGGAAAGGAATGGAAGCATCTACTTTCATGCCAGACGCAGCTACTTACTTTGACATCATCCCAAGGATTAGTCCCATGGTATTCTTATGCGACTCCAAGTGCCTCCTCAACTTCTCTACATCCTTCTCTTTTCCCAACACCCACTTCAGCTGAAGGAGAAATGCAGAGAGCCTCCTTTCAGTGCTTAGGTCCATGTATGGCAGCAGTGTCTCTGATAATTGAAGATTAATATCCATCAAGCCCTGCAAGAGCCTAGCAAGACCCTCCCTCAAGTCGTGAGGTAAGGGAGGGAGACTGTTGGCATCTCTCTCCAGAATGTCTTTAAGATGGATCAACACGCATCGGAAGTTTATTATCTCCAGTACGACATTCTTTATAGCAAGAGGAGCATCTCTCATGTCTTTTTGGCCATAGTATATTGCTGTTGGGAGCTGGAGAAGGCCTGAACAAGTATCTTGGGTGTCAGTCACATACACCTTCTCCAATATGATGAATTAAGAATGCCAAAGAGTGGTGAGGGCTTTGGTAGGATTAGTGGAGTGGGTGAGTATAGAGAGGGAAAGAGTTTTAAGTCTCCCGAAGGATTCCGGACCGCTGGTAGACTCGTAACCATTAACGGGTTGCAAGGGTGGTATGTGCTTAGTGAATTCATGAATCAAAATAAAAGGAAGTTAAAAAAAAAAAAAGAAACAAAACGAGCACATTAGAAAACGCTACATACCCAAAATACCGACTACAATTGATAAAGTGTCCATCTCAAATTGGTAGTGTAAGTGGTTGAAATGAGGAGCGGGAATGTTGTGAAATTTGAGAAAATGCTCCAAGCCGCAATTCCTGAGTATATTGTATAAGGTTCACAAATATCAGAATGCTCGCAATTGAGATCACCACCTGAAAACCACAAATCGAGGGGAATGAACTTCATTATAAACGTCGAGGGCTCACATGCATCGTCCATTTTAGCATCATATTCCTTGTTGCTGCTAAAGGGTCGTATTTTATTGTAGTATCAGTGTATATATCTACTATTGCACGCCCTGAAGCTACTGTAAAGGACTTGTGTATACATGTATGACTTTGGCGAGAAATATGAATCTTGCTTTGCATAGGGACACAAGTTCGAATTTCTCGCCCTATGCATACCATCGAGTGAAAATTTCCAAGAGGGAGGCATGCGCACAATTCTTATTTGATGGCTTACCTATGCAAGTCCGTTTATGGATCCCAGGCGCGTTCCCCCGTCATGATACTAAGAATCATGAATGCTGGGATTGTACGGTACCAATGCATGAATGCTTGGAATTACCTATGCGTCTTTAATAATAACACTGGGATACTACCCACGTACCTTAGAATAACGAATGCTGGCCGCAGAGCAGCTACAATCTTTACCCTCCACCAACCCCTCCCCTCAGCAGCGAGATTAGTGCACTTTCCGGGGCCGCACCATACTGCCTCCAGCCGGCAGAAATCCCCGGTATTGAGCTTTGCGCCTCTGCACTGCCTCTGTCGCTGCTCGGTTTTTCTTTTTTTGAGCTCCTATACTCACCCTGCGGGCCATGACGAGATATTTACAACGAAGAAAGCATCAAAAAATAAACTAAGATTTAAACCAAAACTTAACCCAAAATAGAGCATGACAAGCAATCCTTTTCAACAGCCGGCTTCTAAGAGATTCTAACTCATCGCTCAAGCCACTGCGTATGTCCAGATCAGGCGGTCTGGCTCATCCTCCTTTCCATCCGGGGGCTCCTTCATAGCTTGCAATTCCTCCGGTAACCCCTCCTTGCATGCCTCTCACCTGTCCCAGATGTGTGCCCCTGTTTCCTCTTCGATTCCGCCTCATCGGTATTCCGCCTTCCCTATCTTAATCCTAGTCCCTTCTCTCCAGTAATCCTCCCAACGCCGTTGTCAGCTCTCCCAGTCTCCGTACCGGTCTGCTGGGTTGAGCTAATTTATGTCCAGCCTATTCCTTTCTTCTGCTCTCTGCCTCTTGGCTGTCTCTTGGCTACCATCCACTTCCATAACCACCTCGTGCTGATAAGGGAGGGAGGTCGCAGCCTCGCCGCCCAGTCATTGCCTTGTGCCCTTTCACTCACATTACCGCCAGCTCCTTGGTTCGTCGGCTCACTGTCTTCCCCCAAACGTCCCTACATGTCCTACCCACCCCATTGGGTGTATATCTCCCCTTGACAAGCTTCTGGAACTCCCCAACCGCTATCTATGGTTTTGAAGTGCTCGATAGCACTTTTTCTTTTCCTCTCAGCAATCTTCAGGAGCTCTTCAATAGCTATCTATTAAGCTGGAAATACACGATAGCTCTTCTGCTCTTCCCCTCAGCAATCTGCTGGAGATTTCCGATCGCTATCTCCAAGTTTTGAATGCACGATAGCCCTTCTTCTCTTCCTCTCCGCAATTTTGTAGAACAATCCAGTCGCTCTCTATTTGACTTCGAAACGCTCAATAGCTCTTCTCCTGCTTTCGGTAATCTTCTGATCTTCTGGCAGTCTTCTGAAGCTTTCCGATCACTATCAATGAGTTTGAAATGCCCGATACCCCCTTCTTCTCTATCTTCCTCCAGCATCTCCGCCATTGCCAGTAGTTTTGCGTCATTGACCATGACCTCGTCCCTAGGTACATCAATTCCACTAATCCCACTTTCCAATATCCGACCCCATTGCGACCACAAGGACAGGCCACCTTTCCAGTCCTTCAGCAGAACAAAAGATAAAAGACAGAACGAACTTCATAACGAAAGGACAAAAAAACATTCAAACATACAAATCTGACAGAATCAACAAATTCAACAACGACACACCATTATCCCCATGTTAGCATCGAAAATCGAGTAAATCAACCCACGATAGTAATCCAATACCCCCAGAAAACGCAAGAAATCGACAAAATCACAGCAAATCAAGATTAGCGTATTGAACATGAAAACACGAAGAGATCAAATCAAATCGGCTTCTTTGACATCAATTCTCCCCCGCCCCCTCTCTCTGCGAAGGATAAAATGCGGTCCCATCGCGAAAGGAAAAAAAGAAATACCAAGCAAAGGAACGAAGAATTCAGAAAAGCATGAATAAGCAAATATTTGACTCCTCTACTTCGACCCCATCCCCCTTCGCAATGCAACTCGGGTTCCATGTGCATCCAATGCCTCTGAATGATAATTTTCCCTATGCTCGTCATAATCCATCCCGTACACGGAAAGAAATTTTTTTTAAGTCGATCTCCGGATATCACCCTCTCCATAGATAAATTTGACATCAGCTGCGTAATCCTCCTAAATCGTTACACATCGAACTTGTATTTCCGATTCTTTCTTTCTTAATTGCCGGTCTCCACCCTATCAAACTGTCCTTTCAGAAACCCCGCTCCTGGGTTGCGACATCATTTTCGTTACGGCGTCATATTACTCTTATCGTTGTGGCGAAAAAAATTTTGCTCCGATACTATTCTCCGTGCCTTTTCAGGGCCTCGGGCTCCCCCCACCTTCCTGATTGCTGAATTGCTACGCCGAAATTGACGTTCCCAGCTGTGCGATGTAGGCTGCGAGATGAGAGCGAGCGTGTGCGTATGCGCAAAACAAGAGATATGCCCAATTTCGTGCGGAGTTTGAAGTTCAGATCATTCATGATGCGGGAGAGATCAAGTCGTACTTTCGTTCTTCACCCATGGCTGTTCGGTCGGAAGGACAATTGTGAGACGACGGATAGTATCCATTTCCGCTTTACAATTGACTGGAGCGGTGGAAAGCTGGTGGAACGAGTGTACAACTTGACGCGAGTGCTGGTGCCTAAGAGGAAGATGAAACAAGAGTTGCACAACCACTAACGTCCATATATAACCATAGAAGCCCTCACGTGACATACATTTCTACATGCCACCCATCTGCCCCATACCGCCCCCTCCCCAACGGTCTTGGGTGCAACGAAGCAGGCTAGAACAGGTATAGATCTAACATGTTAAGACTCTCCTACGGTAATTGAAGCACCCAGTTGCAATGCAGGCATATTAATTGCGCCTACTAAAAAGTACTTTAAATTGCCTGAACGAGAATTGGGACACTCCAATCACATGGACCCACAACTCCGGTAAAAATTCAATCCCTGTGTAAATCAAAAAAACAGACACAAAAAAGTCAAGATTACATAACGACACACAACTGCCTCTTTTCCACTAGTACCCTTCCCCCGCTTTCTTTTTGCTTCTCATCTCGATCCCCCAAAAAAAGGGCCTCCCCCTCCCGTTCCTCCCCCCCCAAAATGAACGGAAAAGCAATGAAAAGAAAAATGAATTAAGAATAAAGATGAAAGTAGAATAGACATCGACTAATGGGTATTCTTTGTCCCCAAATGCATGCTTCTGACAAATAAAATCCCATAAAATCCCGATAACTCCCTGTATCTTCAAAATCCCATATACAGTTCCATTAGACCGTTACCAGTATCCATTTCCCGTGCGCGCCCTCGTGCCTTGTATATCCAGTAAAGTCCAGAAAATGTAGACCAAAGCTTCTCTCGATTCCGAACTGCAAAATGGCATCTATACATGAAGTTTGTTTTTTGCCCCAACGCTCAATAGTAAATAGCATCACCCGATGTCGCAATTTGTTTTCTTACCTTCTCCAGTCCTGAGTTGCCCTCCCAAAGATCTCTCTTGCCATTCTCAGACATCCGCAATTGCACGCCCACCGATATGACTTTCATTGGTCGACCTATAGCTATGGTGCAATTGATCAAGAATTTGGGTCAAGTAGAGACTTAAAAAAAGGTAAACACCGAAATTAGTTTTGGTTACGGCATGCCATTGGTTGAAGGGGAAGGAGAAAATAAAGGAGAAGCAATGAACACATAAAAAAATGAGAGAGGGCATGTTTTTCAAAAGAGAAAAGCAAAAAAAAAAAAAGGAAGGTAGCATATAGTTTTCATATTAAATGCAGCTGCTTACTTTGACATCATCCCAAGTGTCAGACCAAGGGTATTCTTGTGCGCCTCTAAGTGCTTCCTTAACTTCTCTACATCCTTTTCTTTTCCCAACACCCACTTTAGCTGAAGAATAACCATGGAGAGCCTCCTCTTAGTGCTTAGATTCATGTATGGGTGTAGCGCCTTTGATAGTTGTCGCTCAGTATCCTTCAAGCTCCACAAGAGTCCAGCAAGGTCCTCCCTCACGTGATCCGGAAAGCGGGTGCGACTGTTGGTATCTTTTTCGAGTATATCTTTTAGATGGTTTAAAACACGCCTTAAGGATATTATCTCCAGTATGACATTCTTTATTGCAAGAGGAGCATCTGTCATGTCTTGTAGACCATAGTATATCGTGGTTGGGAGCTTAATAAGACCTGAACAAGTATCCTGTTATCAGTCACATGCACCTTCTTCAATCTGAAAAACGAAAGAGTCAATGAAGAGGCTTTTGCTTTTTCGCTTATGTAACCCTGCATACATGCCACCAGCCAATGGCGGAGTGAGGGGTGAGTCGAGGTTAGTCTGACTAAGTCCAGGTACTACCTAGTACATGACCGTTCGGGTTTAGTGTTATGTTATGTAGTGTTGGCACAGCCCCTGTAAGCCTCTAACCACTAGGGTGCTGCCAAGAAGCGCAAAGTGCCTCCATTTAATCAGGCCTATCACCGCAGGGTTACGTCGCTAGGCAGATACCAGGGCGGCGGAATACAAGAAATGAACGAAGTAAAAATTAAAGAATAAACAAAAAGAATATGATCACGTCACATACTCAAAATACTGGTTATAATGGATAAAGGGTCCATCGTTTCCCACTGGAATCTGGGTGGTTGAATGTGGGAACTGGAATTGTTGTTCCGGATATGTTTATGTAAGCAATGAGGAAGGATAGGTGTGGCAGTAGTTCCGTCAGGCAGTAGTTCCGTCAGGAGGTAGTGCACTGCGAACACTGGTTATGACTACCAAGCGGTAGAGTAAAGTTAGACCCATGTACAGTACTCCCGTATTATACAAAAAAACCTACACGGCTGTGGTTTTTAAAAAGCCCACCCCTGTGGATTTTTTGCGCAGGGCAGCAATTTTCTTTTACGTTATATCGGCTAGCCCCTACCGTACTTGTACTAGTGTCAGACAAATCAAAAGGGAAAAAGAAAGGAAAAAAGCAATGGGAGTACTCCGTAGTCGAACTCCGATGAGAGGCTGCTGCGGGTTATGTGTCAGATTCTGCTGCGCCCTCTGATGAATGGGTGTGTGAAAAGCTGTTGCGAATGCTGGAGAAGAGGAAGTGTAAAATTTCGCTTTTTTTGACCTTAACGACGCAGCGAAAGTATAACAAGAGAAGCTTGATCACTGGTTAATAAATAAAAGCTCTTTCACTCGACGGTGCAGCATATGGCAGAACAGGTTGATTGAACAGTGATTAACAGGTATATCAACTTTATTTGTCAATGGATTAATTTGACAAGCCGATGAACAGTTACCAACTCATGTCTGAACTGCGCCGCAAATGAAGCGACTGGCGGATGATCTCGGGGGTCGAAGCATGTAAGCAGGATTGGCCAGAGGAGGTCACTAGACATGGGTTAGTCGCATGCCAGACGTGGGTAAAGTTACGCAGCCTATGCTAAGCGGAGGTGCCGAGAAGGTGCCGAACAAAGTCTATGATAACGGACAGCTGTGTGCAACGCTGCCTGGCCTAACTTTTGGTCTAACATCGGTTGGTTATTATTATCCGTAACACTGACTGACAAGTAGAACAGAACAACTCAAAGGCAGAGTATATTTCAAGATAGGACAGGACGGACGGTATGTACAGCACTCCATGGATGCAGTGCCTTGAAAATTTACAACCCACTCAGACTTACCAATTGCGACAGTGGAAGAGTGTGAACGCGCAAGCAGTAGACAGGATGGACAGGCCGGGGACAGGGCGGACAGGACGTACACCATGGACAGCACGTGAAGGGAACGGATAGCATTGGCAGAACATGGACATGCCACAATGAACGGACAGGGCAGGGACAGGATGAACAGCATGGATAGGGAGATCATTTTTCATGATAGTGCAAACAATCTACACTTCGATGTCTAACTCCCCGTCATAAGCATATGGTCCGGAAGAGGGAGGTTATGCTTATATCGAATATATTCTTACAATTCCAGCTAGCATGTCCCGCATAGGAATAAATCCGATATAAGTCCACAATCCTAGCCGCCCTTATACAAAATAAAAGAGCGAAATTCCTATGGATATTCTCAATATTTTGGGCTTAGTCATATCCAAATTTTATATCGATTGTAAATTCGGAGGAATTCCATAAGCCTTGGGCCCCCTATACCGAGAGGAGTCTAGTCCTTTATCCCTCTCGATAGGTCTGCAGCACGTGATGGCCGGGAGGCTACCAGGCAGTGTACAGCTCCCCGTAGGGACAGGGAGAGGAACGGCATAAACTGGTGGAACTGCTGGGTTAGGTGCATGGATAAAGGAATATTATTGGCTTTCCGGGTGATGTGTGATTTGATTTATAAATTTGGTTCTATTTATATTCTTATTGGATGTATTCTCATCGCAGCTCATAGGGTGGTATACAAGTAATGGTACAATGAAAAAAGGAACCCTCTCAATTTCTGTTTTCGACCCCCTAATGTGTTATAAATAAATTCAAGATAGGAAAGAGTGTTGACGCCCGGTGACGTCCTGGTAATGCGAGTCTGCTGGATATTGGAAGAAGGGTAAATATATGCAGAAGCAGGTATGGAGGGAGAGGTATGATAAGAGGAGAATGGGAATAAAAGTTAGTGATCGTCCTCCGAAGCCGCTGTGGCTTTCACTTGACTTCCATGCATTCAATTCTTCACTTATCTCGCTTCAATCGGTTCTGAAACTCTGCGGTATTCTAGGGAGCGAGAGGGGATCTCTTATCGATAAGGTCCCTAATTTGGTATAGTGAGTCCGATATCCTTACTAGTGCCAACTCATTACAAGCATACACAGCACTCTACACCATCCGTAAGTACGGAAAGTTAAGCGTACCTTTGCTGGGATTGAAAATATACTTATTTTGTATGGTAGGAGGTGAGGGATATGCTTATATCGAATATATGCATACCTTGGAACGGGAATTCTGTAATATGTACTTACCGCGAGGTGGCTGACGACTCCCATTAAATAGATCCTGTATAAATTCTAAAGCACGACCGGTGGTGGTAAGCTGGCGAAACGAATGTATAACTTCGGTGCCAACCAGACTAGTATAACTTATCCGAGTGCACGTGCGAGGGCGAAGAGGAAGAAGCAGAGATGCTTGGTTGATTGTAACCACTATGCATAACATACAAAATGCCTGAAGCCCTGCACGTGCCCAATGCCAAGCTATTTTCCATATGTGCACTCTCGCATATCGTAACCCAAGACGCCATCTTTCTAGATATACCACAAACTCATTTGATTCCGAATTGTCCCGTCGTCAGGCACAGTGTTACAAGACTAACTATTTAGACTAACAATCAAACTATTTCCCTTGAAGTAATAAAACAATACTAACTCTCTATTCCGGCGCAAGAAAATCACATGCAACTCGGCTTCCAACAAGGTCTTTGTATGAGATTGGCAGAACAAGCCTGTGTCCTCTGGATGTTGCTGCACCGCTGACCTGTGAGAAACATAGGCAGAGGACATGCGACCACGTCCGTCTCCCTATGACAGGCCTGGGGCCTTTTTTTTTCTTTTTTTTACTTTTTTTTAATATCAGGTAATCATGCTTGCAGCTGTTCGCCATGGCAGGGCAAGCCTGGGCTGCGACAGGACTAAGGAAGCACATTGCCCAGGAGCTGCCTTCTCATCTTGTTGTGTTTTTTTTTTTTTTTTTTTTTTTTAATATCAATACTCGCATGCCGCCCTATGGGCTATGGCGAGGTTTGCTGGGCTTTGGTATGTTTCACCGTGAAGATATATACCCTAGACTGCTTTGGGCCAGCCCACCGAAGGATTTCAGCACAGTTCGAGGTTGGCGCGCTGTGTTGCTTGTGTTTGAACCCTAATTTCCGTTTCGTTTGCCCCAACTTGATAGCATCCCATCTTACCAGAACCCAATTAATGCTCCCGGTTCCACTTCCATTCCCCTTATCAGACCAATTGTTTGCCCGACCCAACTCTTCAGAAAGAAACAGAAAAATGAAACTTATGCCATGTTGGAGATTCACATCTCTAATCCGTAGCCAGCCGCCAAAAAGCAGCCAATTGGGGTCGGTGTGAGTGTCCACATTACAATGTCCAAGAGTGTTCTCGTACCCGGTCGAAGCGGAAGTTGGATTGCCTCAGCGTAAATAACATAGCGCTGTTGGTCCAATATTGGGCCTCATCCGTCCACTATGATTTGATTGGGTGGCATTCTTTGGAAACTCGATTATATAGTAGTAGGAGGTGCCGGATTGACAGGCAAAGAGCCCCATCGGTGTCCCCTTAATTTTGGCCCATTTTCCTTTTGAAGAGCAAGTGGAGGGCTCAGAGGGAGAGAAGCAAGATCGTATGCTTGCCAGTTGCAATTAGAACGTCACTGGAACCTCGTAGGTTTTGTGAACGGGAGCTGTATTTGAAGCATGGGCCGAAGGTTGTGGTGTAATCTCAACCCACCGAATATAGTGTTGTTGACCTTAGTCCGGAATCTCCATGAAATCTCAGGAGAAACGCTGGGCGCATCCCGAGGATATGATAGTTGGACTCGACGGCGTCCGATATCTTTGTATACTGGCCGGAGAGTCCTAGCCTTCGCCCGTTCGTATCCGCCGAGATGTCCGCTTCTAACCAGCAGGCAAGGAGCCCCGCACCAGGATTAAGTACTATATCCTAATTCTGCGCTCATCGTTGAACCAAGGAGCGACCAGGATTAAGTACTATATCCTAATCCTGCGCTCATCGTTGAACCAAGGAGCGAAGAATCCAGTGGATGCGAAGCCGACAGGAAAGTTATCCCGGCGTTACTGCCCCGTCAAGCAGTTGCTGGCTAGGTGTTGATATATATATATAAATAGTAACAGGGATAGACAAAAGTTGAAAACATGGAATAGAGCAGTAGTCATGCTTCCGGTCTTGACTGGAGGGAGCTCGAGGGGGAGCGCCCGTTGAAGTTGTTTAAATAGTTCCTTCTGTGTTGACTTTTAACGTGGTACAGATTACCGGCCCCATGTTCCTCGAGCTCCTTCTCTGAATGTATGAGAAGTGAAGTGAGAAAGGAATTCTAGGATATTTATACCAGTCTCAGCCTGTCCTAACCCCCTTGAGCTCAGAATAAATGATTTCTTCAATTGTCGGAAATTCCGCGCAATACTGGCTGCGCGGCAGACATGAAACCTAAAGGTGAGCTGCCGGTCGTTTAAAGTTGAAATAGATCAGCAGTTGCGCAACTATATGTATTAGTGTGCCCTGCCATGGCGAACAGTTGCAAGCGGGGTTATGTGATATGACAAAAAAAAAAAATATGTATTAGTGTAGCAGCTGTGTTACATCCACTGGCAGTCGACCTGGATTGAGAATGTTTACAAGTAATGTTTACAAGTATACTGTAAATGACTGAGCGTCGATAAACAGATCAAGTAAAGCAGTTCATGATCTGTTAAAAATAGCTTTTGCTCTATACCAGATCACATTGTCAATAAAGTTATAATATCGGAACTCGCATATATCCAGGATAAAATTCAGTGTGCCAGTTATTTGGCATTCTGAGAATCTGGTTGGCCAAAAGCTGTGTGAACGTGTGCAGTTTGACCTCTGATATAGAACTACAGTGATGAGCGCAAACGGGGTACCCTAATAGATTTGAACACAAAGAATTAACGAGAGATCTCTCATTCTTGACGGCTGCTTCATCTTTTGACCAAACTATGAAATGGTTTGAGCTTGGGTCTAGTTTGATGGAGGTGGTTGCGCGTGAATGTTACTTGACGTAGAACATGGGAGATGTTTGATATGAAAATTCAATATCGAGTGCCAGAATTTGAAAAGGGGGAGCTCAAAGGCGAAACATCTAATGTGACTAGTGTTCGCGTTCAGGTAATAGGATTGAAAGATGTTGTTGACATTCCGGTACCATTGCAATAATCTGGGCTTGCTCACTAACCAACTTCCAATCTTGTACGGTTTCCTCAGAACTTAGCGTACCGAGTTCTACATCGATCGTTAGTGCTATTCTCTGTGATTTCCAGAACAGCTTTAGCTGAGCACTTCACCATAAGGCCAGCAATAAGCGCATAAGCACATTATCACTTCTAGGCCAACATCATGTAAGATGACTTTAATAATGGCACCATGAATATTAGTTGTTAGATGGTGAAGGGCCCTAAAAATTCTAAGGGGACAGGCGCTTAAGCTCATAATATACGACATCCAGGAAACGGGCATTGCGACTCGAGGGTGCGAGAGATATCTGCAAATCTGTCACTTTGTGAGTCTCCGTCATTTTCCAGTGAAAAGTGCTAAATTTGCCGTAGGTTTGGCACATATCCTCCGGTTACGTGTAGTGTGTACTCATTCAAATGGCTAACTTTGTTAAGCATTACATAATTATGTCCCAAACTGAGCCTTACTTAACTGGATGTCTAGTTAAGGGCATGCCAAAATCCACAATACATAATGGTTGTATTGGTCTGATTTGTACAACGACCCTCATCAAAGTGGTCTTGTATGGCTCTAGTCCATCTAAGTAGGAGTGGAGGTTTTGAGTAAGTTAGCTTTACTCTTCAGTATCGGTTGCAATTGGCTGAACCTAGTAAGGGCGGATCTACTCCACAGTATACTGTACCATGCATGTAAGGACAAGGAACAAATGAGACATACTATTGGCTTTAAATGCATGACAAAGGCTGTCGAGATTGTAGACCTATGATAAATGACGTCTCTTCGTCCCTCGTAGAGATATGACATCAGCTGTAGCCTCCATCCAGTTTCGCACACAGTGGCTACAGTTGGCTGATCTCGAGCACTGAATCATGCATGCAGCTATTTAGCGGAGCGACGCAGAAACCGCCGCATTTAATGATGAATGGGGATCTCTGGTATGCCCAATCCAGCCAAGCTGACATCGGCAAGAAAGGTACTACTGGTACATCCTTAGCAATGATTTATATAACCGGAACATCGCATACCTCCTGTGGAAACGTTTTGCACCTGAAAATTCACTCATCTTGTGGTGCTCATCTACTTTATGTGCTTCAACTTTTTCCATGAATAAGAGTCAGTGTGGACAAGCGAACGTTACAGCTGAAGATAAGCGGAGATAACATTGAAAGCCACTGATACTGATTGCGATGTCAGCACTTTATACAGATCTGCAGTGGAGATGATGGGTGCTTACGATCGCGAATTTTATAGCTTGGTTGCAGCAAGTGCTCATCCCAATCCCAGATACTTATCGGTAGCCGATGCGTGTAATTTACAGTGAATGCAGTGAGACAAGGGATGAACACCAATTGTGACGCGGAAAAATCTTGCCAATGGACACTTATCTAGCAACCACTTATGGAAGAGCGTCCTCCACTAATAATAAATATATGCATGGCAATACCAATGATGAGATGATTGAACTTGGTAAAATCGTCCCCAGATAAAAGTTGAGCATGTGCGTTCGAAACAGAAGAATTCTTAAAATAAACTGCAAGGCTGTGGCCATCCCATCGATCATTCTCTATCGGTGAGTGCATTTCCGTATTCCCAAGCCACTGTCTCGACGACCCCCACGCTAGAATTCAGCTCCCGCTGTTCTGCCCCCAGATCGGGCAAACAGCCACGCATAAAGTCCCCCACACTTCAGCCTCATATCAATTGCTGGGTGCCTTCTTCACACACCGTATTATCTATGATAGCAGTTATGACATTGATCCAACTATTGGGTTACACAAGCAAGACCTAAGTCCTGGCGATCTTCAGGGGTGTGTGCTTAAGGCAGGAAGCCATGTTACACACTGAGGGAGGTACAGACCGCGGACGATGTCAGCCCTCGCATGTGGTGAACAAGAATCAATCGGATAACACTATTGCATAAACTGGTATTTGGGTACGGTTTTTTTAAACTGAAGCTATGGACAATCGCAAATGCGGTGTATTAAAAATGCATGCATGCAGGTTTTCGCAGTTCATGTCTAACAAGACAAGCGAGATTATTCTGGGAAACCGCCAAACACCCCAACCTGATGCGAAGCGGCCAGGGAACTTCTATGCTATTAAATATCCCGGCTGCCATACATTGACATGGGTTGGCACACCTGGGCTGACATTCCGCCGCACTCACCGCATATGCAGGGCGTTGTATGGAAATACTCACTTTACTAAGTATCGGGCTAGTATACTCTGTTGATAGCAATCTACAGCTACATGTAGTCTCATTCAATTGGAAGAATTTAGAATGTACTCCTCATTCCATTTTATCTGATTCTTTGCTTTACCGATCGTGACCATCGGTCGGGATCGGAGTTCCAGAGCGCAAAAGTTGAACAATCGGATAGCTTGAACTTTAAAATTTACCGACAACAGGGGTCGTGAATCAGCATAGCGTATTGAAAATCATCCCTTTTACGAGGTATTGTCGATTTGTGAGAGAAAAGGTCCGAGACCGTCAAGGCGCCGAAACTAAACTACAAAAAAGAGGTAACAGTCCTTTAGTGACTCACGTGTTGGATATTCGTGAGAAACTCGGCTCTGGCATGTAGGAGCACTAGGCTTGATGAGGGAAGTACGAGCGGTTTTTAAGTTCGGAGTCCAGCAGAGTAGAACAGAATAAAGAAAGAAGAAAATGCGCTTTGCATGTGCAAGGTGCCATCACTGTGCGCAAGACTACACTGTATGAGTGCGCTATCATACCTTCGACAGACTTGATGCATGGCGCATTTTTTCAATCTCAAAATGCAAAGCTTCTCCCTATTGGAATATGAATTGATAAGAAAAATTGACGCCGCAGTGGATTACGAGCTGCTAATTTTTTTCCGGTAGATTGCTTTTTTTTCTGCTGGGAACAAGAAAATTTGGAGGTGGCAATTGGACAAACGAGACGGTTTGGGTTTGTTTTATTCGCTGGGATTTCCACGTCACGTAAGTTTGTTGGGTGTGTGTGGCGTGGCATCGCTGATAGGAGTGCAGGGATGATTGGCATTCCGGCGCCCAGGTTCTGACCACAGGCTATCTAAACAGTAACCCCTCATGAATGGTCCGGGGGTTGAATGCGAATGATGTGTAGTGCTCGTGCTCTATGTGGTGCTAGAACTATTCCTACATATACCGGGGAACCTCCCCAGCGGAGATATTGCTTCATCGCTGGATTTTAGAGCCGAATACTTGACCTTAATTGCAATTGACGATATATCAAATTTGCAATGGCAACGAGCGCGGGCTCTCTCTCTTCGGTTGATACGGATGCATCTACACTCAATGAAGCACGGTGGCCTGGAAAGCTGGATACGGCGGCACCGATTCTCCCTTGCGACCTTCAGATTGCCTCGGAGTCTTTACGGTCTACAATTCAAGCACTTGGATCGGAGAAAATGGCCCAAATTCGTTCCGTGATCACCGCATTCCAAAAACAACGTCAACAACAGCAGAACAATACAACTACTCCCTCGCAAGAATCTCCGGAAGACCTCACGAAGGAGACGTCTGACTCAACCGAAACATTGACTTCAGCGTCTGAAATTTCCGTCGACATTGAAAGGCCTACCGACGAAGTTGCCCTTACAATATGTCTCCTAGAATCCGCGCTGGGTGCGGAAGACATGTCGGAGCTTCGTTCCGCCATGATTGCGGTTCGAAAACAAAGTATTCACCTAGATAGGTTGATTAGCTCCACGATGACGTCGGAAGAGCTTGAGCGAAGCGTTGAAGCTGTTCGAGCCAGGCAAGAGGAGGTTTTGGAGATGCTGTTTGTGGAGATAATGGCACTTATTGGGGAGAAACTGGGGGTGGAGACAGGCGTCGAGCCGCAGATTGGGTGCTACAAAATGGGGAAGGATATTGAAAGGGCCTTTGCACCCAAAAAAGAGATTGACGAATCTAAACTCCTGAAGGTACCCGAGGTAGATCCGAGCGGTCGGAGACCAACAACACCAACAACAAAGGGGAAGCGACCGAAAAGTAAGCGCCCATTTGACGGCTACAGTATGTACTTCTATGGGGCACAGACTCGGCGGTTGGACGAACGTGCAGGCATACCTCCGCGGAGAAACTATGGCACCACGAAATCGAGAACATCCAGTTTAAAAACAAATAAGAATGAGGCTTCGAATGATAAAACCAAGCATAAAACTAAATCCAAGGCGAAAAGGCCCGGCGGATGCATTGGGTTCTGTTCAATAATGTGAACGACGATCAATGACCAGTGAACAAAGAATTCTTCTCATGGTGTGGTGGAACAGCATGTGAAAATTTATGTTTTTCTGCGATTTACTGATCTAACTTGTTCAAGATTGAGGCGGTTTACTTTTATCCTTGTCACCTTATACCACTTGCTTATCTTTTCCGTTGCATTCTTCTTTCTTCGGTTTTCCTCATTGAGTTGCTAGGATCCGGAGTTTTATCTGCCATTTCTTTTTTTGCATCTGATGGCATGGTGTTATCTTATCATTGATTTCTTCTATCTGTGTATTTCGTTTGTTTGTTTTTCTTCCGCATGTGAACCATGCACTTCACAGGCATAGCACAACTCACCACAACCCCCAGGCACCAGAAAGTGCCCAGCGCTGAAGCGGCATCCTTCATCACTTTGCGTACCTCTCTGGTATCGTATGATACTTATTACGGCTTTGATGATACTACTACCTCTCTTGTTTTTCACTCCGCAGCGATTTTCATTTTCCTGCTTTATCTCCTTTATTTGGTCCTGCAACCCCGTCAGTTATTACTCCCCTGTCGCGTCGCTGCGTCATTCGTCCCACTATATGTACCCTACTCAGCTCCGCGTTCTTTTCTTCTCTCTTTTATTTTCTCTCCCTCGCTTTCACCACATTTTGGTGTTCGTCATGCTTTGCTTGTGCATGTGTATGTGCATTTTATTGGTGGAAGTGGGGTAGGGTGCTGGCAGGGTGGGGGCGTGGCCAGCTCAGGATGCAGGAGGAGTGCAGCTGAAGGCTGTGATGACTAGTGATTCTTTGGGGGTAGCACTAGACCGGATGGGCAAGACGTTTCGGGGGTCGCTGGCATGAGACTAGGGGTCGCGTTCTTCTGGGCGCGCAAGGGATTAATCGGGATAGCACTGGACAACCTAGTCTGACTTGGGACAAACCTTGTGCTGACGCATATGTAATATACAAGGGGGGCTATTTAAGGGCATATGCAGCATCCACCATCATGTTCTCCGGGAGCGGGAAGCCTAGGATGGTTGCAGCGCCAGGGTGCCGACATCCGGAATGTAGGGTCCCAGGTTATACCTTCAGCGCAGCACAAGATAAGGGAACAGAAAAAGGTAGGGGACGTGGATCATGGAATCGGGAGGACTTTCTGGGAAGCAGTGTTACTCCCACGTCGATTCAAGTTTGGACCACTGGGATAAGATGGAATGATAGATACGGGACGGAGGGAGGGATTGAACAGAATGGTGCCGGATAGAAATGGATAATTCGAACTGGAATTATCAATGATCAGATAGAAGGTTTATTTGTTACTTGGGTCGCAGAGCGAGTAGAAGTTTCACGCGATGTTTAGATGTTATGACGTTACGAATGTTATGAATGACTAGAGGATCATCACGATTTATGACTCGCTTTTGTTTGTTTTATTTGAATTATATCATGATCTTTTTTTGCAAAACTCTTTTCTCTGTTTTCTTTCTTTCTTCCTTTGTTTATCTATTTCCTTTTTTCTTGAAAAAAATCGATAGGAGGAATCGGATGCTTTATTCTGCGGCCATAGCTCAATTGCAAGGTTTCAGTGAGGCTGGCAAGGCGACATGCGTATGAGCACAGCGAACGTACAACACGTTTTTCCCCGTCGCATCTTGAGCTATATTCTAGCCTGACTAGGTACTTCAACAGCTACATGTGATAATCTCGAGCGCATCAATAAATTGTGATTCTGGAGTCGGTAGTAGCCTCATTTGCCTCGTGGGGCGGCAATGCGATCGCCGTGCCTTACGCTATGCATGGTGGGGGCTTACTTATGTTTTCTTTTTGGAAAATGATTTGTGTGAGAAGGAACGTCTAGACAAGTAGGTCATGGATAAGTAAGGGCGCATGACTCGCATCCTTCTCAGCAATTGCCAAGTTTCTTTTGTATCTCTCGAATTGCAGCTGTGCGCCTAGATCTATAGTTAGATGTACTGGAGTACGTTTTTTGAAAGTGAATGAGCTGCTGTTCACCGTGAGGGAGGCTTGAAACAGCAGATTTGCTTATGTAATTAATTCAGTCATAGTTATACATACAGAACAAACGAACAAAGTCTCCCGACAAACAGCGGACTAAATGCACAATTCTGCTCATGCAGAAATCATTGAACTCAATAAAGATACATAGGGAGATTGTCGTGCCTTTGAGTGCTATATCATACATATGATAGTGCAATAATGCGACACATGAACAAGGCACATATCCGAATCAATGAGTGTGAAAGGCTTGGCGCACGTGCAGTGCAACGTTGCGAATAGTCCCAGCACCTGACCCCTGGGAAAAGGGATTGCGACCCTGATCAGGAAGTGGGGTCTTGTTGCCTTCCACGTACAGATTATATACTTCAGCTGAGGCTCCTTTATCTTCTGAACATTCATGCTTCTTTCCCTGCATACTGACGAGGGATCGAGGCGACATACCCCAGGGCATCGGACGCACATCTTACAATAAAACTGGGGGATATATCAGAACCACCAAAACAGAATTCTCCATGCGCTTTTCAGGGGAGCTAAATCAATGGCTGCTGTCCTGAGATATCGGGGTTATAGTTTGTCAAGCTCACAGACATCTCGACTGCACCAAGCATAAGTACAGCTGTTCCTGCTGAAAAGTGACCTCGCGATCCACCCACCTGCCATCGCTTGGTTTTTTCGCAAGGATTATGTGTGTACTAGTACTGTACTATCCAACCAATCGCAGCAACTTGTTGAGAGCAACTTCGCTTACAAGCACAATGTCTGCTGTAGATGTAAACGACAAAAATGGAGCGTCGGTGACGTAGGAATATTTCTGGGTTTACGCGCAGCCCTAAATCCAAACGATGGACGCCTTCTTCAATTACTTTAATGGGTTGCTGGTGCAGGGCTTTATGGAATCTTCACCGGCAACTATTTCCTATCTCTGGTATTCATTTGATGGCAAGCAACAAAATAACATCTCTTGGTGCTCAGAAGTATGAGAAAATCCCTTAGGTCGCAGCTGAGCTTACTGTTCAGCACTGCTTGATAAAACCACCAAAAAAATTCAACAATAAGTGCAAGAAAATTACAGGAAATGGTACTCCGCGTAAATAAATGCTGCAAAATTTACATCTTATTTCGGAATACTAATTAGAGCAATTGTGCTGTTCCGCACAAGAGGTGGTCGCTCGGCTGCATGTCTCAAACATGACCCCTTGATTTTGAGAGCAGTAATTGCAAGTTGCTTTAACGACTTGGCCTTTGGAAACTTTGGATCGCTTGACGTGTTGTAGTCTATCCTATGTCAGCTTGCAGATTTTTTAGGACCCCAACCCCTTGTAACAAGCTGCAAGGCTCAAAACACTTGGCAACAGCTGCGATTGTTATCGTGCGGGGTTAGCAAGGCGCCTCTGGTCTTTGCCCACCATTTCTCGCTCGAACGCGTAAGTTTTATATTATTCAAATTCATAACTTTGAATATATCGATATAGGTATTAAAAAGCAGGTAGCTAATATCAATCATCTAGATCCTTTTGTGTTTCGGCTTCTTTGCTAATTTGTGGCTAGCTACCTGGTAGGGGTATCATCATGGCGGAAGGAGCTGGTTTAGTCTCTAGCATCATTGCTATTCTGGGCTTAGGTGCTAAAGCCGTTCAATTTTTGCACACCATCAAGGACGGACCGGAAAATTGTAAAAAACTCAAAGACGAGGTGGCTGGTGTCCTGGGACTTCTGGACAAGTTAAATGACATGGCGCAGAATTTGTCAGCGACAGGAAACGAGGACTGGGTTACGTGTATAAACCTGTTAGTGAAGGGTCAGCCTTCTGCCTTGGACCGGCTGCAATCAGTCCTGCAGCAAGTTAATTTGAAAGTGGGAGGGGCCTCGCCGCAAGCCGTTCCTGCCAACCAGTCCACCATAAGGCGGCTTTGGCGACGTGTAAGGAATTCAAGTGCAGCTCAGGCATCAACATGGGTATTTAAGGAAAATGAGGTTCATGATTTGCTTTCGGAAGCGTCACGGTGCAAACAATGGATTCAACTTGCTTTGGCCCACGATCATATGTTAGTATTCCTGCACTTTTTGTTGTTTTCTACTGCTGACCGCATCATCTAGTCAACTATCCCGCGAAATACAGACTGATGTGAAGAAGGTGGATGAACATGTTGTTGCTGGCTTCAGGGAACTGAAGTCTGAGATGCAAAGTAAATACCCTTCTTCTTTGGTTGTTTTATTGGACTGGACGTCTCACTAACTCAAGACATTCTCCGTGGAATTTTGTAGAACACCAGGATATGGTCATTAAAGAGAAAGATAGAAAAGGTGTGTCATATACATGACCTTATCCAATTCTACCTTGTTGTACCTACGTCGGAAATGACAAACTCAAGATAACAAGAAAATTTATCCAATTCTAACGAATGCCGCTTCATACAGATATGAAGGAGGAATATAACAAATGCCTTCAGTGGCTGTCGCCACTATGCTTCGGGCAAATACACAGCGAATATTACTCCGTATGGAAGAAGGGCACTTGCGACTGGTTTATTGAGAGTGAGAGATTCAAGAAGTGGCTGGAAGGTGGGAGGAGAATCCTGCTTTGCACTGGAGGCCGTAAGTGGCGTCTTTCTATTAGCTCTTAACACCTTGTAATCTCGCTATAATTTTTTTTTTTTTTTTTTTTTTTTTTAATATTAAATCACGTAACCCCGCTTGCAGCGCTAGGCCATGGCAGGGTCCCTGGGCAAGCCCTCGAAGCCCGGAGACAGGCTTAACAAAGAAAGTTCTACATACACCTCCCCGTTTCCACCCCCTCCCTCTCCCCTTCTAGAACCTGATTCCAGAAAAGAAAACCCTCTGGGCGGTTCTCTGGTTTCTGCATCGGAAAGCGAGATGCTCCCCACCATGGCCTTCTCCTTCCCACCTCTCTCCACCTCTCTCCACTTCTCTCCTCTCCTTCCTCCACGCCTTCACAGCCCGGAAAAAATTCTCGTTACATGACGTCATCCCCCGCTATAATAAATACCCACCCTAGGGCGGAATGCGAGTACAGATCTATACTAAAGAAATAAAAACTCTTGGTGCTGTTTATGTTGCTGACTTTTTGGTTCCATATATAGCCGGTGTTGGGAAGACAATTCTAAGGTAATTAGTCCTTTTACTGGCATTTTATTCGTTCCTCATTGCTTTGTTTTGATCTTCTCTGACTTAAAATAGCTCTAGGGTTATTCAGCAACTCATTGACACAGCGAGAGCCTCATCAGACAAAAAAATCGGAGTTGCCTTCATCTACTGCAATTACAAAGACGAAGCTACGCAGACAGCGAGAAACCTTACCTGCAGTATACTCTGCAGTCTCATTCGGAGCACCTCTTTGGAACCGATTCTTGCTCTATACAATTTTCACAATCCCGAGGGCCATAACACGCAACCTACGATAAAGGAACTGGTCGAAGTACTTAGCAAAACTATCTCACAGTATTCGCAGGCCTATATCATTATAGACGCACTCGATGAGCTCAATGCGGCGTCCCGTGACGATTTCATAGGCAAAGTACGGAATTTAGTCCTGCGGTTTGCCCAGAATGAGGGGACAATATTATCTTTGATGGTCACTTCTCGCAATCTGGGTCTGGAAACCTTTCAGGAGCTAGGGCTTCAAGATGGTAGGAAAAATTGCGAGAGGATTGAGATTCAAGCTTCTAAGGCAGATATAACAAGCTACATTGAGGGCCAGCTAGAGGATAAAAAAAGATTAAAGCTTTATGTGAAGAAGCCTGAGAGCGTTGGTTTGAGACAGCAGATTTTGGATGCTATTACGAAGAAAGCAGATGGAATGTGAGTATTTCCAGATATCGGCATACCTCCTTGCAGGGAACCTTAATATTTCAAGTAAGATACTTATACGTGACTAGGTTCCTCCTCGCAAAATTGCATATTGATACCTTAGCCACAAAGACCTCAGTTAAAGATATCCGAGAGGCCCTCAAAATCCTACCTTCTGGGATTGACGCGACGTATGATGCTGCTATGCAACGTATCACTGCCCAAAGTGACGAGGACCGCAAACTTGCAATGAAGATGCTTTCATGGGTCACCTGTACTAAAAGGCCGATTACCATCACGGAGTTACAGCATGCACTCGCTACTGAAATTGGTTCTAGCAAATTTGACCGCGAAGCACTCACGGACATGACTATTCTATTGTCAATCTGCGCTGGGCTGGTGGTTGTGAGTCAACAGGAAGCTAGCGAGAATGGCAGAACCCAGTTCGTCCATTATTCAGCTCAGGAATATTTTGTGAAAAGAAGTACGGAGTTGTTTCCTGATGCAGAGGTCCACATCGCAGGGATTTGCTTTACCTATCTTCGCTTTCCCTTCGAGATTCCTACCTACGCCTGGGGGAAGAATAATTTTTCGAAAGCTCAATTGATTATTGGGAATAACATGCTACTGTCAGGTGTACTGTTCGAGTATTGTGCGGTGTATGGTAAGGCTCATGTGAAAAAAGCCTATCTATCGAGCTCCGAGGAGCTTACCGCCCTGGACTCCGTAATTGATAGCTTTCTAAAAGCGCAGCATGTTTTGCCTATATTACGGTATGCATATAATGGTATGAGTTCGTGGAGCCGGGACTCGTATAACGAGTTTAGTCAATGGGAAGGCTTATATAAGCCCTTCCATGAAGACACAAAAAACCCAAGTACAGGATTGTTTTTCGCTGCTGAGCTAGGATGGACTCGGTACTGTGAAGGAGAGATTGAAAGGCAGAGGAATGTGGATAATGGTTTACCTCTAGAGGGGGCCGGATGGGCGTGCACTCTAGGGGGTGCGGTAGATAGAGGAAACAGTGATATTATAAAGCTGCTACTAAAGCATGGAGCAAATACGAATGCAGTGGACAAAGAAGGCAACACAGCACTACATCGGGCAGCCCGAGATGCACCTACAGATATCGTCAAGCTACTTCTCGAGCATGGAGCAAATGTGTATGCAGTGGACAAAGAAGGGAACACAGTACTACATGGGGCAGCCGAATATGCAAGTAGAGATATCGTCAAGCTACTTCTCGAGCATGGAGCAAATGTGCATGCAGTGAACAAAAAAGGGAACACAGTACTACATTGGGCAGCACGGAATGGACATACAGATGTCGTCAAGCTACTTCTCGAGCATGGAGCAAATATGCATGCAGTGAACAAAACAGGGAACACAGCACTACATTGGGCAGCCCACAGTGCAAGTAGAGATATCGTCAAGCTACTTCTCGAGCATGGAGCAAATGTGCATGCAGTGGACAAAGCAGGGAACACAGTACTACAGTGGGCAGCCTACAGTGCAAGTAGAGATATCGTCAAGCTACTTCTTGAGCATGGAGCAAATATGCATGCAGTGGACATATTCGGGAACACAGCATTATATCAGGCAGCACGGATTGGATATACAGATATCGTCAAGCTACTTCTTGAGCATGGAGCAAATATGCATGCAGTGGACATATTCGGGAACACAGCATTATATCAGGCAGCACGGAATGGATATACAGATATCGTCAAGCTACTTCTCGAGCATGGAGCAAATGTGCATGCAGTGAACAAAAAAGGGGACACAGTACTACATCGGGCAGCACTGGATGCAAGTAGAGATATCGTCAAGCTACTTCTCGAGCATGGGGCGAATGTGCATGCAGTGGACAAAGAAGGGAACACAGCACTACATCGGGCAGCACGGAATGGACATACAGATATCGTCAAGCTACTTCTCGAGCATGGAGCAAATGTGCATGCAGTAGACAAAGGAGGGGACACAGCACTACATCGGGCAGCACAGAGTGCACATACAGATATCGTCAAGCTACTTCTCGAGCATGGAGCAAATGCGAATGCAGTGGACAAAGAAGGGAACACGGCACTATATCGGGCAGCATGGAATGCACATACAGATATCGTCAAGCTACTTCTTGAGCATGGGGCGAATGTGCATGCAGTGGACAAAGAAGGGGACACAGTACTACATCAGGCAGCACGGAATGCACGTACAGATATCGTCAAGCTACTTCTCGAGCATGGAGCAAATGCGAATGCAGTGGACAAAGAAGGGAACACGGCACTATATCGGGCAGCATGGAATGCACATACAGATATCGTCAAGCTACTTCTTGAGCATGGGGCGAATGTGCATGCAGTGGACAAAGAAGGGGACACAGTACTACATCAGGCAGCACGGAATGCACGTACAGATATCGTCAAGCTACTTCTCGAGCATAGAGCAAATGTGCATGCAGTGAACAAAACAGGGAACACAGCACTACATCGGGCAGCCCAATATGTACGTAGAGATATCGTCAAGCTACTTCTTGAGCATGGGGCGAATACACATGCAGTAAACAAAACAGGGAACACAGCACTACATTGGGCAGCACGGAATGCACATACAGATATCCTTAAGCTACTTCTCGAGCATGGGGCGAATATGGATGCAGTGGACAAAGAAGGGGACACAGTACTACATCAGGCAGCACGGAATGCACATACAGATATCGTCAAGCTACTTCTCGAGCATGGGGCGAATACGCATGCAGTGGACAAAATAGGAAACACAGCACTACATCGGGCAGCATGGAATCCACATACAGATATCGTCAAGCTACTTCTCGAGCATGGGGCGAATATGGATGCAGTGGACAAAGAAGGGGACACAGTACTACATCAGGCAGCACGGAATGCACGTACAGATATTGTCAAGCTACTTCTCGAGCATGGAGCAAATGTGCATGCAGTGAACAAAATAGGAAACACAGCACTACATTGGGCAGCACGGAATGCACGTACAGATATCGTCAAGCTACTTCTCGAGCATGGGGCGAATGTGCATGCAGTGGACAAAGAAGGGAACACCGCACTACATCGGGCAGCACAGAATGGACATACAGATATGGTCAAGCTACTTCTCGAGCATGGGGCGAATGTGCATGCGGTGGGCCGTGGGGGACGCACAGCACTTCATCAGGCACTACATATTGGGCGTATTGATATCGCAAAGCTACTTCTGCACCATGGCGCCGATTCACAGGTGACTGATGCAACGGAGGGCGAGGAACTGCATGCTCGGTACTGGGCTAGCCGTGATAGCACCTCAACTATGACGAGTACGAAGTGCCCACCATATACACACATGGCTGTTAACGTTCGGGATCACAGCGACCGGACTGCACTGTGGTATGCAGCCAAACTTGGTAATATTGAAATTGTCAGTACCCTTGTATCAAAAGCTGGTATCGAACTCGATACACTATCCAAAGATGGAACTACACCGTTGATGAACAGTGTAGCAGAGGGTCACGAAGCCGTCCGAGAGATTCTTCTGAACCAGGGACAGGAAAAATTTGATATCAGCAGACAAGCTGCGGCAAGCAAGGGAATGTTGGAGTTGATAAACCTGCTTGACCAGAGGCAGCTACGGTGGCAGCCAGTTGCTGCTGACGGGGCAACCGCTTTTGATCTACAATCGCTCAGAGACGCATTAGTGCCACATGCCGGGGAAGCCAAACCAGGGTCTCGAGGAGGGAACGGTGGGCGCAGGAGAAAAGTTCGCCCACCTGCATTGAAGGGTCGACGCTGAGAGAATTTGGAATGTAGCTAAGAAACGTTTATGATCTCTTTTTTTGTTAGTTTACTTTCTTTTTTGGGTGGAGTGTGCATTGGTAACGCTCTCACGCATGAATTGTCAATGTTATCTTCGTAGTAGCTTGCAATATCTCTTCAAGATTTTGATTAAATTCTACTAGTTTTGCTGATTTTAACGGTCACAAAGTGTAGATTTGTAGAGCATGTAAATGCAATGTCCCAACCAGTCCAAAGCTGAAGCTCCATCTTTTTTTGTGTATCATTATTCGTATACCGCCCTACGGGCTATGATAAAGCCTCATCGCATGAGCGGTGAAGCCTAGACATCCGGCGCATACATATTTTTTTTCTTTTCTTTTTTAATATCATTGATCGCATGCCGCCCTATGGGCTATGGCGATGTTTAGATACATGGTAAAGGAAAATATAATCAGGAGATTGCAAGAAACTGTAGTAAAGATGTAATTGGAATTGAAATTACCGTACTGGATAGAAGGAAATGTCTATCTTGTCCCGCCCATCTCAATATGTCCGCCAATGTGTCTCCATCCCCGTCTCCGTCGTCTGTGGGGCCAAGAACAGCTCACACCGACATCAACTTTTCCAGGACGAGTGCTTGGTCGTAACTCAACGAACAGGCACTCCCCAGAGACGTAACTTACACCAAAGTGAAGCCCAGGACCGCCTGGCAAACAATATCGACTTTGTTTCTTTATTTTCAGACTTTTAGGACCCTTCCCCCACGAAAAACGATCTTTCGCTTTCTTGAGAGGGAATCACAACAAAAAACATCACGACCCGGGGGCCCTCCGCCATTAGTGCCGGCGCGCCCGGACCCCAGAACAGCAGCTAGGAAAGGTGTGGGTACACGCAGGCAGAGCTATACCACATTGGGAAACCAGCCTCGGAGTATCGCAGATTGAAGATCACAAGGCGCAAGGCGCAAGAAGGCTCGTGCGGATCGAACAATCAGAAACAAATACTGCCACAAGGTGGCAGTACATCCCGAATAGGACAGTCAAAGCGAAGGGAAACAGAACATAGAGAGTGTCGGTGAAACAATGTTTATTGGGTTGAAGACCAAAGCGTCGGAGAAGGGAAAGGGCAAGGGAATCGGGATCTTCGGCCCGTGCCTGCAAGGGCAGTGGGGCAAGAAGAGCACACTCATACATGGGGAGCGTCAGTACACTTTGGAGGAAGTAACAGGGTGGGAGACGGAGGATTTCTTCGTCAGAAAGGGGGAGGCAGGGGAACCTGGGGAGGGGAAAACAATCGGGGAGCTTTTGGTCGAAGCAACACAGAGAACGAATGGGTGGGAGAGGGAGAAGGTGGAGGAAGGGGAAGTACTTTCACTGATGAACTTGAAAGTGGAAACGGACAAGAAAATGGCAGAAAGAGGAGAGGAAACAATCGAGTTTGAGAAGCAAGATTTGAAGGACCCAGCAAAGAGGAGGATGATCAGGAAGATCCTCACGGAGTGCCTGCTGGGAAAGGAGATATCGGAGGAGGAGCTGGAGAGATATTTGGTGGCAGCAGGTATGGAAATGCACCACAAGTGGGAAGACAAGGGGAGGAATGTGTGGGGACGATTACAGTGAGGAACATTACGACGGGGGGCATCTCACAGAGAGTGATAAGGACCCCAAGGGTAGAAGGGGAAGGATCAGGAGAGTGGGATCGCTAGTGGGAGGAGAGGGCTCACCATCGGAGAGGGGCAACAAGAGCAAGTGGGCCCCAAAAATGACAACGCTAATGGATTTGGATTTGGAGGTTGGGGGGGTCAGCCCGTATTGGGACCCGGAGCCCAAGAGGAACCTGTTTGGAACGCCGGCACCGGAACGGAGGGGGTTTGTGAGTTTGGAGACGGTAATGGATTCGCAACCTGAAGGAGAAACTCCGGAGCCGATGGTGGAGATAGTGGCGACACAGCAAGTGGCACCGGCAGTGCCAACAATCCCATGCGTGGACCTAACGGAGGTTACGCAGACACAAGAAACAAGAATCGGGGCCGCACAGGAGCAGGAGGGGAGACAGAGATGAGGGATGAAGAGACGGCAGGACAGGAGGAGGAAGATGAGGAGGAGGATGAAGTGATGAGGGAAGAGGAAGTCAGCTTGGAGGAGGACCTGGTAGGGACAGCGGTAATTTTTCTGAGGAAAGCACAGTTGTGGGAGTTTGCTGAGAAAGATAAGGGGAAGAAGGCGAGAGTAAAGGCAATGAGGAAGGTCCGTAAGGCGGAAGCGGAGGTAGCAAAGTTAATGGAAGGGTGCCTCGGATATACGTGGCAGGATTTCATTAAAGAGGCAGGAGAGCAGAGCCGGAAAGGTAATGGGTTATGGGTGGCGGAAGAAGAGCTCACGGAGATGACGGCGAAGGGGATGAGAATGTGGATGGAAGACGTCCAGAAGAGCGTGGGGTCCGGAGAAGAGAAGGGGATGGCAGAGAGAGTAAAGAGGCTGGAAGACATGGTTGTTAGCATGCACGCACACATGGGGCTAGCGACGACAGAGGAAAAGGACAGAGCGGAGAAAAAGAGAAGGCAGGTGGAGAAAGAAAACAGAGAAAAAGCGATGGAAAGGGAAAGGCAGGCGGAGGCAAGGAGGATTGCCAAGAAAGCCGCAGAGCAGAAGAAGGCGGAAGAGGAAGAGAAGCGCAAGCAGGAAGCGGCGGTCGAGGCGCACAAGAACCTCGATGCACAACAGAAGCTTAAGAAACGGGAGCTCCTGTTGGCAAGAGAGCTTGCGAACAAGTTGGAGAGGGAAGCCTTGGAGTCAAGCAAGGCGGAAGATGCAAAGAAGGCGAAGGAAGCCAAGGAAGAGGCAGAGAGAATTGAGAAGGAGAATCACGGCTTCCTTACGGCGGAGGTGAAACAGGAGGGAGAGGGATGGCAGGTAGTGGGAGGGAAGAAACTGAGGAAGGTGCAGGTCACATCCCAGCACAAAGAGAGAGTGGTGGCGAAGGGGGAGGGATGGGAGAAAGAAAAGGAGAAGGGGGTGAAGGTGTTTGAGCAAGCGAGACGGGACTGGGAGTCGACGGCAAGCAAGCCGATGTTCCGGATGAGGAGGCTCAATATACACGGGGAAGTCAGCGTTTTTGAAAGAGTGTGGGAGATCGAGGAAGTGCCCGCGGGGATGGATGACGGGGAGATACTGACAAAATGCGAGGCACTGATCAAGGCGATGTATAAGGATACTGTGAGGGTTTGGGTGGAGAACAAGAAGGGGGTGAGGTTGGTGATCAAGGGGGTGCCAGTACAGAAGGGAGCGGTGACAGACGCAGAGGTCACTGAATTGGTCAGAAAGGAGAACCCGGGACTCAAAGCAGGCAACCGGGGACCACATAGGTTTGCATGGGCACCGAACCCGCAGACGGCGAGATCCAGTTCGGTGACTTTCGAGGTGAGGGATGCTGAAGAGGCAGAGAGACTGTGTACGGAAAGGGTGACGATTTTGGGTAAGAAGAGATGAGTCCAGCTCTGGAATCCAAAAGGAAGGCAGCAGGGGAGAAGGCCGGAGATACAGCAGAATTGGAGGAGGGAGGAGAGTCTACCGGAAGGAGTGATCAGGACCCCACCACCAGCAAACGCCCCGAGGGGACCAAAAGGAAAAGGGGCGACTGCACAGGGAGGGAGGCAAGGGGGAGTAGGACAGACACAGGGCACGCATTCACAACAGGCGACCGGAGGAATCACGTGTTTGGTGTGCAAGAAGAAGGGGCATGTCGCGAAAGAATGCAGCGATGAGGAGGCAAAGAGGGCATTCAGAGCGATCACAGAGAAGAGGAAGGGAGCAGGAATGGCGGGAAGCGAGGGATTGAAGAGGAAGAAGACGGACGAGGAGGAGGGAGGGATAGTTTTTAATGCGGGGAGTCAGAAGGAGGCGGAAGAGCTGAGCGCGATCCTGAGGGAGGCAAAGACGAAGGCCAAAGGGAAAGCGAAGGATGAGAGTTGGGACGAGGGAGCAGAAAAGATGCAAGGGGTGAAGAAGAGTGTAGAGGGCATTGAGGATTCCGCCTGGGCCCCGAGCCTGGATGAGAGGACAGAAGCCCCGAAATCAACATGGTGAAGTGGAAGATAGGGAGTCAGAACGTGCAAGGCGGAGTGGCCAACACGCACGTGGCGTTGGAATGGGCGAGTAGGGAAGGTTTTCATATTTTCTTCATTTTAGAAGCGTGGGTGGAGAAAAGGGGGGGGAACTGGGTAACGACGACTCATCCATCTTTCGACATAAAGTCGGAGGTGAGGGAGGGGACAAGAGTAGTGTTACATATGGCAAAGGGGAGGACGGAGAAGGTGAAGGTGAGGGAAGAAGAAAAGAATTGGGTTTGGGCGGCGGTGGGCGAGAGGCGGGTAGGAGGAATATACGTACAGCCCAATTGGAAGAAGGAGGAGATGGAGGACGTCCTGGGAAAGATAGAAAAGGAATGGGACGGGAGGAGGGGGATTATCGTGGGGGATTGGAACGCCCACCACCAAGTGTGGGGGGGGAAGGGGGTACAAAATAATGGGAGAGGGGTAGCAGTGAAGGAGTTCTTTGAAGGGGATGGATGGGAGCTAGTGAACGCAGAGGGGGAGACAACGTGGAGGAGACAGAGAAGGGGGGTGGTACAAGAGTCGGTGATTGACTTGTGCTGGGAGAAGGGGATGGGAGAGGAGGTGATGGAGAAGAGAGAGCTGATCTTTCTGAGTTCGGATCACGCAGCCATTGGCACGGCGTGGGAGGATGCAGAGGAAGGGGGAGGGGAAAAAAGAAGGAGAGTGAACTTCGAAGAGGTGGAGGATCTGGTGGAGGACATGAAGGAGTGGGACGGGGAAAAGAAAGGGGAGTGGCTGGGAGGATTACGGGGGAGACCCGTACGAGAAGCTCCTGAGCCTGAAGGAGAGGCACAGCCGGGAAGTGAGGGTATGCAGAAGGAGTAAGAAATGGTGGTCCAAGAAATTAACGGGCCTCCGGAAGAAGGTGTCGGCAGAGGGGAGAGGGGGGGTGGGTCAAGGGCAAAGGGGATGGACCCAGAGAGATACAGGAGATGGAAGGAGGCGAAGAGGACCCTCAAGGCAAATATAAAAAAGGAAAAGGAGGAGTGTTGGAGGGCCTTCGCAGAGGAGATGGGGGAGAAAGACCCGTGGGCAGTTGCCAGGGTAGCAAAGGACCCGTGGAGGTTGAAGGCAACAATGGGGAAGCTAACAGGGGAGGAGGGGGAGGAGCTGAGGACGGATCGAGACAAGTGCTCTGCACTGGTCTCGAGGAACTTTCAGTGGGAAGAGAGGCAGAATGGAGAGGAGGGCGAGGAGAGGGGGGAGGGAGAAGGACCGGGATACGAAGTGGAAAAGATTGTGGGTATGCTAGAAGATGCCCTCAGGGGGACGAGCAATGTGTCGGCGCCGGGACCCGATGGAGTCTCATACAAGCTCTTGAAGCTGGTGATGAAGACGCCATTAGGAAGAGAGCTAATGACACAGATGGCGGAAGAGATGGCGGCGGGGAGGACCCCGGAAGAGTGGCAGTTAAGCAAGGTAGTCATGATTCCGAAGCCGGGGAAGGACAAGTCCCAGGTGAGGAGTTGGAGACCGATAAACCTGATTAACTGCGTGGCGAAGTTGGGAGAGAAAGTGGTAGCGAATGAGTTGCAGAAAGCAGACCAGCTCTTCCACCGACATTAGTTTGGCGGCAGAAAAGGGCGAAATGCTGCGGAAGCAATGATGAGAGCGGTTACCAAAACCCAGCGGTGCCTGGCAAGGAAGGGGGGGTCGGTTTGGAGCCTAGACGACGTAAGGGGGGGCTTCAACAATGTGAAAGGGGAGGAGGTTTTGAGAAGGATACAGGGAGGTTTTGAGAAGGATACAGGGAGGTTTTGAGAAGGATACAGGGAGGTTTTGAGAAGGATACAGGGAGGTTTTGAGAAGGATACAGGGAGGTTTTGAGAAGGATACAGGGAGGTTTTGAGAAGGATACAGGGAGGTTTTGAGAAGGATACAGGGAGGTTTTGAGAAGGATACAGGGAGGTTTTGAGAAGGATACAGGGAGGTTTTGAGAAGGATACAGGGAGGTTTTGAGAAGGATACAGGGAAACAGGATGGCTAGGAGGTGGGGAGGGTGGTTAAAGAGTTTTTTCAGGAAAAGAAGGTTCACAGTGGAATGGGATGGGGTGATTAGGGGGGAGGGGAGAGTGAACGTGGGGGTGCCGCAGGGTTCGCCGTTGTCACCGGTCATTTTTCTCATATGGCTGGCGCCGATGCTGGAGGACCTGGAGGAGACGTTGAGAAGAGAATGTCCGGAGGTAGAGTGCGAGGTCCCGTCATACGTGGATGACATTAATGTGACGGCGTGGGACTGGGAAGGGACGAGGGACCTAGAGAGATTGAGAGTAAAGCTGGGAAGGATCACGGGGGAAGTGGCGGAGAGGTGGGGGGTGCCTTTGGAGAAAACGAAGCATGAGGATATCGTGTTTGGTAAGGGGAAGAGAAAGAGAAAGGAGGTGGAGAAGGTGAAATGGCTGGGAGTAATCTTCGATGCGACTCTAGACTTCGACTTCCATTGGAAGGCGAGGATAGAGAAGGCAAGAAAGCTCGCGGGTGCTATGATGGGGGTGGGCGCGGGGCAGTGGGGAATGAGCCCACGGAGTTGGAGACAATTATACACGGGGATGATAAGGGCGGTGATGATGTGGGGTTCGGAAATAGGGTGGAGAGGGCAGAAGGAATGGAGAAGGGAGATGGAGAAAATTCAGTACCAGGTACTGAAGAAGGCCACGGGCGCTGTCCACGGAGCAGCGATGCAGAAAGTCAACTGGATCGCCGGAGTGGAGAGTGCGGAGACAGCTTTAGATGCGGCGCAGGCGAGGCTGGTGGCAAGGAGTATAGGGGATCCGGAGGGATGCGGGGATATCTGGACCGCGGACTTCAGGGGAGAAGGGGATGTGGAGGAGAGAGGCAGGGATTGGAGAGATTGGAGCGTGGGATGGGCGATGCAGAAGAAGGACGGTTTCGAGTCGGTGGCAGGGAGGGTGCAGAGCACAGTTAGCTTCGTCATGCCGGAGGGGTGGACGAGGTGTCATGGGGGGGGGGGGATGTGCGAGAACGGAGGTGGAAGAAGTGACGAGAGAAGGACGCAAAGGGGAAGCGCGGAGGAGTGGGAGTCGTCAATCTTTTGGGCAACGCAAGGGGGGGGGGCGGTGTACACAGATGGTAGTATGATTGAGAAGGGGAGAGTGGGAGGGGATTCTGGAAGTGGGACGGCGGGGGGGGGAGAAGAAATGGGGACAGGGGCGACGGTGTGGGATGGGGAGGTGAGAGGGATGAGAATGGGGATAGAGAAGGCGGTCCCAGCACCGGCGAACCTGGTCATCCTGACGGACTCACAGGCAGCAATCGCGGCGGTGAGGAAGGCGGGGAGACTGGGGAAAGCACGAACCGGAGACCTGAGGAGAGTGGTGGATGCAGTCGCGGAGAGAAGGAAAAAAGGGGGGGACGTCAAGCTGATGTGGGTGAAGGCGCACATCGGTATCGCTGGCAACGAGGCGGCGGACGTCGAAGCGAAGAGGGCGGCGGACGTCGGAGCGAAGAGGGCGGCGGACAGGATCGGGAAGTCGGTGGTGACGGAAGGAGGGTTGCGCCAGAAGTGGAAAAAACTGCGCGCAGCGGAGAGGAGGGAGGTGGGGTACGGAGGGGGTGCAGTGATGAGGTGGGGCAGGGGGGCAACCACTGCCTTCACCAGGTTGAGGACGGGGAAGGGGATGGGGAAGGAATGGGATATCAGAATAGGCAAGGCGGCAGAGGGGAGCAGGTGCGGGTGTGGAGAAAAGCAAACGGCAGACCACCTGGCATTCAAGTGTGAGGAGGTAGAGTACCCGGAAGGATGGGGAAGGTGGGAGGATATTGACGAGAAGAAGTGGACGGCAGAGCAGGAGAACGGGGAGGCGGTGGATGTGCTGGGAGAGTTCTTTGGTTCGTTGAAGGTGTAGGGGGAGGGGGCGATTTTTCGTTTGTTCGAAGGTGGCGGTGGAGGAAAGTTGTAGTTATTTTAGTGCCTCGGGGAGGTGGGGCGGGGAGGGGTTGAGTTTTCCGTTTGTAGAGATGGCGGCGGAGGGGTAGTTAGGTAAGCCTGCCTTGGCGAACAGCTGCATGTGGGGTCACGTGAAAAAAAAAAAAAAAAAAAAAAATAGCTTTCCATAATAGACTATGGCTTTCCGACTAGGGTGTGCAAATGGGTTGGGTAACCTGTAACCCAGCCCGCCTGACCCGCTCCAGCGGGCGGGTTCCGCCTCTGCCAAGGACCCGTCGGGCGGGTTCGCCATTTGAGAACCCGCTCGCGGGGTTCCATGAAACCCGCAAAAACCCGCAATGAGTATAAGCAGCCATATATACGCGCTGGAATGGAAGTATCAGCAGCCATATATGCGCGCCGCAATGGCAGTATAAGCAGCCATATATGCGCGCCGCAATGGCAGTATAAGTAGCCATATATGCGCGCTGGAATGGAAGTATCAGCAGTCATATACAGTCACATGGCAAAAGAAAGTGTACACCTAAATTTGCATAATTTGATGTCTTAGACCTGCATACACACGATTACCACCACTAACGCCAATAAGGAACTTCGAAATGGAGTTGAATTTTAACATTAGGGCAAAGAAGAATATGAAGACGACTCTTGAAGGAGATTAAAGGTCAATAAGAAATATAGTACCACTTATCTATAACTATATTTACATAAAAAAGAAATCTACCCTATTCATACTAGCTAGTAAAATAAGTACCTATCCGGACATGGGATTCTTGCAAATTATGCGCTATGCAGAATTTAGCAGTAACTAGCATATTTTCGTATGCTTGGCTATGGGACTAGTCCAAATTTCATGATAGAGTGTCCGAAGTTTATTACGTAAAGAGCTATTCGGACAGCTGACATAATGAAATCCGGACAGCTGACATAATGAATTTGACAGCTTCTACTAGCCAGTAAAATATGTATTCGGACAGGGGTACCAATGCACATTATGCGCTATGTCCGAATACATATTTTACTAGTAGTGAACTCCTGTAGATACCCCTGAGTATGCAGCAGCAGCATAAACGCAAGAACAAGGTACCCAATATATGATAATACAAGGATGGCAGGCAGGAAAGGTAAGTAAAAACTCAATCACTAGTTTTATACTTAGTAAGGAAGATATTGATATTAATATTCTCATAGGCCCTGAAATAACCCCCCGAAGAAGAGCAGCAATTGTAGCATTAAGATATTCGCATATACCACATAGTAGTGGTTGTCACTGAATAATTGAGAATGGTTACCAGAAGTTATCAGGGAAAATACGCCAACCAAACTAGGCAGGAACCGTGAGGTACCCCTTTTAACTCTGCGAAACTTATTAGTAAGTAAAATGAATTACCACAACTAAATGCCCTACACATCATACGCGTATTGACTTTATATGCGACATGCCACTCTAAGTCAAAGAGCTGTAATACAGCAAGAGCTCAGAAGCAATGTAAAAGCTATCATGATGCTCATGGCTCTTGATTCAGATGCAGACTCCAACTCAGATTTAGAAGAAATGGCCAAAGATACACTTCAATACAATGTTCCAGGGTGAATTGACATATAAAGAAGACATAAATATAAATAGGATATGTGTGTGTTATTTGTGGTTGTAGATGCACGCTGAAGGTTGATGTGAATCGAGATGTGTATACGCGGATGCTGCATATGGTGCGAAATGTTGTGGGTGTATGCAGCAAAGTAGGTTACTAACTGAGCTCTACTTACCAGAACAGCCATTTACCAGTCGATTTTGACTGGTAAAAGAACTTATGCTGGTAAGTTGCGCCACCATCCAATGGGCCAATAAACGAAGGGGCCAAGGCACTAAAAACGCCTCAGTCAAGTATAGTAAAGTATAGTAAAGTGTGGTAACCATTCTCAATTATTCAGTGACAACCACTAGTATAAGCAAGCCGCTATCAATAAGAGCAATATCGAAGCTAATGAATATCCCGAAATCAACATGCGCTGATATCATTGACAATGCGATTCTGAGAGCTTCACACAGACATGCTGATTCAGCCTCAAATGTTGAAGTTGTGCTAAGTGCGAATGAGAATATTACCACTGGAGGTAGGTCACTGCTATTTCCAGAGGCCATTATAGAGGTTTGCGAGAGGCTATTCGGAGGCTGTTGACATGCTATCCAAGAGGCTGTTCGGGATGAGAGGCTGTTCTGGAGGCTGCTCGGAGGCTGCTCGGGATGAGAGGCTGTTCCGGAGGCTGCTCGGAGGCTGCTCGGGATGAGAGGCTGTTCCGTAGGCTGCTCGGAGGCTGCTCGGGATGAGAGGCTGTTCCGGAGGCTGCTCCCCCATGTTGTATTTAATTGCTAATTTACTTGCTACTCTAGGTGATAATTCTGGTTCTAGTTCAGCCGCTCAAGAGCTTGAGGATATTACTAGTGCTACACCTGATACCAATATTAGAGCCGAAAAAGTGAGAATATTGGAATTTAATGAAGTTACACTCAATGATTTAATATCTTCGGAAGTTTTGGACTCAGCATCACGAAGTGGACGACCAAAGATTTTTAGTGAGGAGGATCGGCAGCGCTTAATAGCAACAGTTGAAAAGGATAAATTTACACGGAGAATGGATTTAACGGAGCTCCAGCTTGAAGCACAGTTAGGTGATTTCAGTAAACAGTCAATCTTTTTAGCCTTACAAGATGCTGGATTCAAGGCATATCGAGCGCAATATAAGTTTGCATTAGAAGAAAAAGATAAATCAAGGAGATTGCAATGGTGTACAGCTAGGAAGGATTGGCGAGTGAAGGAGGAATGGGGTAATATAGCTTTTACAGATGAAATGTCAATAGAGGTAGGAGGAACTTATGGTGTTACTTTAGTGTGGCGAAGAAAAGATGAAAAGTGGCATGAAGACTGTATTGGTGTTACTAATAAGCGACCACCTAAGGTAATGTGTTGGGGCATGATAGGATATGGGTGGCGAGGTCCTTTTTATATATGGGAATCTGAAAGTACTGAAGAAGAAGCTCAATCTAAAGTAGAGATTGAGATATATAATCAGCAGGTTTTGGAAGAGGCTGAAAAGCTAAATAGGGAGTGGAAAAGCTCGGAGGAATGTAAGAAGCTTAAAGAGAGGGAGTTGGAAGAAGCAAGACAAAAACGGGCAGAGGCTAAGAGGTTAGGGAAAAAAGTATATTGCCCACAAGAATGGCGGCAGAAAAAATTTAAGCCAGAAACAATATGTCGTGGGGATGGTAAAGGTGTTGATGCATGGCGGTATGTGAAGCATGTTGCTAGGCCACTAATGTGGCCTGAATGCGAAAAGCAACTGGCAAAAAATCCAAACTTCCTTTTAATGGAAGATAATGCATCTCCACATACTGCAAGATATACCCGCTATGAGAAAGCTAAGGTGTGTCCCATAAATATACAAATAGTATTTTTACTAATTATCTTAGCGCAATATAAAAAATATTGACTGGCCGCCATACTCTCCTGACTTCAACCCAATAGAAAAGATTTGGGGTCTGATGAAGAATAGAATAAATAAGAGAAGTGCACGAGAGTATATTTCTACAATAGCACGGATGAAAGAGGTTCTATGTGAAGAATGGGATAAAGTGACAGTGGAAGATATCAATAAAGAGATAGAAAAGCTACCCTCTATTATGGTGAAATGTATTAATGCCGGAGGTGGAAACAATTATGCGGCATAATACTGATATGTATATAAATTAATGCTTGTAACTAATTTATATACCCAATATATAATTGTTATTAGAACAACATACTAGGAGTCTCTCATTTTGAGCAGCCTTTAGAGTAACCTCCGAAACTGCCTTCTTATTTAGAGCAATCTCTAGAGCAGCCTCTCAAACAGCCTCTAGAATAGCTTTCAGAACAGCCCTAGAATATTAGAATATTAGTGCTTTCTAATGCTTTGATACTTAAGTACTAGACATTCGTATTGAAGAGACCAAATTCATTATGTCAGCTGTCCGAACTTTATTATGTCAGCTGTCCGAATAGCTCTTTACGTAATAAACTTCGGGCACTCTTCATGAAATTTGGACTAGTCCCATAGCCAAGCATACGAAAATATGCTAGTTACTGCTAAATTCTGCATAGCGCATAATATGCAAGAATCCCATGTCCGGATACTTATTTTACTAGCTAGTAAAGACTCTCAAGTTCATCTCTTGTGCCAAATATGGTATCTCTCATAACTAAACATGCTGCCTCGTCTACCAAAGTCATCTATAACGGATCTGGTAAATGCAAAGAGTTACCGTCTACCAGGTGAAAAAGACGCTTGACTAGCGATACTCGCTAGTTCTCTGCGTAGCTCATATAGCACTTATTTATGTGACTGCGACGCCGTTCCGGCTGTCGCATATCGCTTGTAACGCATATGCACATTTCGTGTGCACGCATCCATCCACTGACCGCCCGCCCTACAGTTGCGGTAGACCCGTAACATTGGCCTTTTTCAAAGTCGGGCATCCGTTTCTTAGGAGCGGCAGTATTGGTACTAGTAGAAGAGGTGGCACTACAGGCAAAACTGCTAGCAGTATTAGCTGAGGAGGGAGTTGACATTATTAGGTAGGATTATGTAAATTCGGCTGTCACTTACCTGTAGGCAACTGTAGATTTTTTCCTGACTTCCGGTCCCCTTTAGAAGTCGACTTTATATTCTTCTATCACCTAATCTTGAAAATTATCTCCAGCTTAGAATTCCCAATAAGCACAATGTTGTGAGACACACGCGCGCTTATGTCTAAGACACGCGCGTGTATGTCTTAAAGCCCAAAGATTATGCAAAGGTGTACACTTTCTTTTGCCATGTGAATGTATGTGACCCCAGTTGTTGCGATAGATGTCACTTACAACTAATCCCTGGGATTGACTACATGGAAACTATAGGACCCATCATGCTACCGCTACTAAACGTTTCCGACGTGTATACTACTCCTCCGAGAAAAACGCCCACATCTAAAGTATAACAAGAAGCTATGAAATCTGTACTGCATCAATTTCACAAACATCTGTCCTCAGTATATAGTTTTGGTGCAAATTCTTTTAGTGACAAATTTGTATTTCTGAGTGATGATAATATTAACCCTATATCAAGGTGTTGTACAGATATGTTTGACCTTCCTTCTTTACAAAATGTACTCACAGGAAAGCGGAAAATTCTTTATTCACCTTTAGGGATGCATATTGATGCTCTACTAACCCTACTCAAACATGTTCTAGCAAATATCACTGTGGCCGCAAAGCCTACCCGAGGACCGTGGGTAGGAGTCTTAAAGGTTGCGGAAACCTCAAAGCAGTTTCTGCAGCTACCGGAAACTCCAATGCAGTTTCCGCAGCCACCGGAAACCTCAGTGCAGTTTCCGCAACCCCTGGAAACCACAAAGCAGTTTCCGCAGTCACCAGAAACCTCAGTGCAGTTTCTGCAGCCACCAACGCAGTCCGAAACCTCAAAGCAGTTTCTGCAAGCCCCGGAAACTACAAAGCAGTTTCCGCAAACCCCGGAAACTTGAACCTCAAAGTAGTTCTCGCAGTTCCTACAGTTTCTGCAGTTTCTGCAATTTTCCCAACCACCGGAAACACAATTGACGTTTCCGCAACCACCAGAAACGCAATTTGCATTTCTGCAACCACCGGAAACCTCAAAGCAGTGTTTCTACAACCACCGGAAACCTCAAAGCAGTTTCCGCAACCCCCAGAAATGCAATCCCCGCTTCCGCAACCTCTGAAAACCCAAATGCAGCTTGGAGAACTCCAACAGAATAATACTCCAAATGAAACACAACCATCTGAATTGCCAATCACTATATTGGAAAACAATGAAACCCTAATTCCTACCATAGCCCCTAATACTGCACCAAAAAAATTAGGGTGCCCCCGTGGAGGTGCTCGGCCATTTGTACCTCCCAATTGTGATCATATACGCAATCCAGATGAGAAACTCCGGTTTATTGAGCAGGCTAGGTTGGCTCATAGTATCAGCGAAACATGAACTTTGCCAATGCCTGCTGGTATGAAGCCTTGAGAGGAGATAGCTATGGACTTTGTTAGAGAACTACCTGAATCCAAGAGCTTTAATGATGTTTTAGTTGTCACAGACCGGTTCACCAAAAATGTAATACTATACACCCCTTAGCCATAATATCCAGTACCTTCTAGCGCTCACTGGAGCCTAGCCCCTCACGCCTGTAACAAGTTTACATAACATTGGTGTAGTGTTTTGAAAATGTTCGGTGATATCCTTCATGTTGAATTTCTCTGCAATCTCAGGAGTTAACTTTGAGGGTAGGAGGCATATCTTGGGTGAATTCAGTAGGGTTCTAATGTCCTTTTCGAGAATTAGGCAGAACTAATTGAATAGGATCTCAGTCATTTGAGTACTACAGTCCTGAAGTACATCAATATTTCCTTGCATCAATCACTTTCCTACATATGACTTCTCCAGAATTTGTTCTGCGATATGTATACCTCTACCGGCAACTCGAGTCCTAGGAACCTGACTACCTTGCATTTGATCTTAGGAACCAGTGCATCTAATACTACTTGAATAAATGATGTAAGAGTTGTTACAGAGGTGGTAAACGCAGAGAGTTACCGTCCGCCAGGCCAAAAAGACACTTGACCAGCAATACTCGCTAGTCCCCTGCGTAGCTCATATAGCACATTTCGCGACTGCGACGCCGGCATCCGGCTGTCGCATATTGCCTACGTCGCATATGCGCACATCCATCGACCACCTGCCCTATGGTTGCGGTGAATCCATAACATATAGAGAATAAGTAAACTTCACTATATAGCTAAAGCCATAGCAGTTTAGCAGTGGCAGTCTATGGCAGTTTAGCAAGCAGTGCAGTTTAGCAGATTTTAGTAGTTAGGTAGATTATAATAGTAGTAGACTATAGCTTTCCAGTGAACTATACTTATACCTTCCAATGGAGTATGGCTTTTCAGTAGACTATGATAGCAGCAAACTATAGTAGCTGTAATAGTAGCAGACTATGGCTTTCTGACAAACTATAGCTTTCTGACAAACTACAGCTTTTCGATGAACTACAGCTTTCCAACGAACTATAGCTTTCCAACAACCTACAGCTTTCTAATAGATTACAGCTTTCGGATGAACTACAGCTTTCCGATGAACTACAGTTTTGTAAAGAAGAGTATCTAGCTATACCTGAGATTTACCATACCTCTATAGAAGCAATGAAAATATAATCACCCCAAAATAGTATGCGCAAATGGGTGAGTCGGGGCGGGTTTTGCCCCCCTGTGAGCTGCCCACAACCCGCCCCGCCCCATCGGCCTCTTTGGCCAACCCGCCCGCGGGGCCTTGCGGGGCCCTGCGGGGCCCTGTGTTGGTGCCAAGCCACATATATCGGCCACATATAATGTAGTCACGGCAACTATATATGGCAAGCATATATGGCTGCTAATACAGCCATTTCGGCGCATATATATGGCTGCTGATACTGCCATTGCGGCAAGCATATACAGCTGCTGACATTGCCATCGTGGCGGGCATATATATGGCTGCTGATACTGCCATTGCGGCAAGCATAGATGGCTGTTGATACTGCCATTGCGGCAAGTATATATGGCTGCTGACACTGCCGTCTTGGCGGGCATATATGGCTGTTGATACTGCCATTGCGGCAAGCATATATAGCTGCTGATACTGCCACCGTGGCAGGAATATATGGCTGCTGATACTGCCATTGCGGCAAGCATATACAGCTGCTGACACTGCTTGGACCACTGAGATAAGATGGAATGATAGATACGGGACGGAGGGAGGGATTGAAGAGAATGGTGCCGGATAGAAATGGATAATTCGGACTGGAATTATCAATGGTCGGATAGAAGCTGAAGTTTCATGCGATGTTTAGATGTTATGACGTTACGATGTTATGAATGACTAGAGGATCATCACGATTTACGACTCGTTTTTTTTTTTTTTTATTCGAATTATATCATGATCTTTTTTTTGCAACACTCTTTTCTTTTCATTTTTTGTTTTCTTTCTTTCTTTCTTTGTTTATCTATTTTCTTTTTATTTAAAAAATCGATCGGAGGAATCGGATGCTTTATTCTGCGGCCATAGCTCAATTGCAAGGTTTTCCGTGAGACTGGCAAGGCTACATACGTATGACAATAGCAAACATACAACACGTTTTTCCCTGTCGCATCTTGAGCTATTCTAGACTGACGAGGTACTCCAACAGCTACATGTGATAATCTCGAGCGCATCAATAAATTGTGATTGTAGAGTCGGCAGTGGCCCCGTTTGCCTCGTGGGGCGGCAATGCGATCGCCATGCCTTACGCTATGCATGGTGGGGGCTTACTTATGTTTTCTTTTTGGAAAATGATTTGTGTGAGAAGGAGCGTCTAGACAAGTAGGTCATGGATAAGTAAGGGCGCATGACTCGCATCTTTCTCAGCAGTTGCCAAGTTTCTAGAATTGCAGCTGTGCGCCTAGATCTATAGTTAGATGTACTGGAGTACGTTTTTTGAAAGTGAATGAGCTGCTGTTCACCGTGAGGGAGGCTTGAGACAGCTGATTTTGCTTATGTAACTGATTCAGTTATACATACAGAACAAATGAACAAAGTCTCCCGACAAATAGCGGACTAAATGCACAATTCTGCTCATGCAGAAATCATTAATGCGACACATGAACAAGGCACATATCCGAATCAATGAGCGTGAAAGGCTTGGCGCACGTGCAACGTTGCGAATAGTCCCAGCACCTGACCCCTCTGCTTCCGTGGGGAAAGGGCTGATCAGGAAGTGGGGTCTTGTTGCCTTCCACGTACAGATTATATACTTCAGCTGAGGCTCCTTTATCTTCTGAACATTCATGCTTCTTTCCCTGCATACTGACGAGGGATCGAGGCGACATACCCCAGGGCATCGGACGCACATCTTACAACAAAACTGGGGGATATATCAGAACCACCAAAACAGAATTCTCCATGCGCTTTTCAGGGGAGCTAAATCAATGGCTGCTGTCCTGAGATATCGGGGTTATAGTTTGTCAAGCTCACAGTCATCTCGACTGCACCAAGCATAAGTACAGCTGTTCCTGCTGAGAAGTGACCTCCCACCTGCCATCGCTTGGTTTTTTCGCAAGGATTATGTGTGTACTAGTACTGTACTATCCAGCCAATCGCAGGAACCCTTATTGTTGAGAGCAACTTCGCTTACAAGCACAATGTCTACTGTAGATGTAAACTACAAAAATGGAGTGTCGGTGACGTAGGAATATTACGCCCTTTTCATTTATTTTGATGGGTTGCACAGGGCTTTATGCAATCTTCTCCGGCAACTATTCCCTATCTCTGGTATCCATTTGACACTTTATCTTGGTAAGCGACAAAATAACATCTCTTGGTACTTAGAAGTATGAGAAAATCTCTTAGGTCGTAGCTGAGCTTGAACCACTGTTTAGCACTGCTCGATAAAACCACCAAAAAAAATCAACAATAAGTGCAAGAAAATTACCGGAAATGGTACTCCGGTAAATAAATGCTGCAAAAATTACATCTTATTTTGAATACTAATTAGAGCAATTGTGCTGTTCCGCACAAGAGGTGGTCGCTCGGCTGCATGTCTTAACATGACCCCTTGATTTTGAGAGCAGTAATTGCAAGTTGCTTTAACGACTTGGCCTTTGGAAACTTTGGATCGCTTGACGTGTTGTATCCTATGTCAGCTTGCAGAATATTCAAGATTCCGACCCCTTGTAACAAGCCGCAAGGCTTGGCAACAGCGGCGATTGTTGTCGTGCGGGGTTTGCAAGGCGCCTCTGGTCTTTGCCCACCATTTCTCGCTCGAACCGTTAAGTTTTATATTATTCACATCATAACTTGAATATATCGAAATAGGTATTAAAAGCAGGTAGCTAGTATCAATCGTCTAGATCCTTTTGTGTTTCGGCTTCTTTTCTAATGTGTGGCTAGCTACCTGGTAGGGGTATCATCATGGCGGAAGCAGCTGGTTTAGCCGCTAGCATCATTGCTATTCTGGGCTTAGGTGCTAAAGCCGTTCAAATTTTGCACACCATCAAGGACGGACCGGAAAATTGTAAAAAACTCAAAGACGAGGTGGCTAGTGTCCTGGGACTTCTGGGCAAGTTAAATGACATGGCGCAGAATTTGTCAGTGACAGGAAACGAGGACTGGGTTACGTGTATAAAACTTTTAGTGGAGGGTCAGCCTTCTGCCTTGGACCGGCTGCAATCAGTCCTCCAGCAAATTAATTTGGGGGTGGGAGGGGCCTCGCCGCAAGCCGTTCCGTCCAGAATGAGGAAGTTTTGGCGACGTGTGACGGGGAATTCAAGTGCAGCTCAGGCATTAACATGGGTATTTAAGGAAAATGAGGTTCATGATTTGCTTTCGGAAGTGTCACGGTGTAAACAATGGATTCAACTTGCTTTGGCCCACGATCATATGTTAGGATTCCAACACTCTGTTATTTTCTACTGCTGACCAGATCAACTAGTCAGCTATCCCGCAAAATACGGACTGATGTGAAGAGGGTGATCGATGGAGTTCAACATCTTGCTACTGGCGTCGGGGAACTGAAGTCTGAAGTGCAACGTTGTGAGGTCAATTTGGATAGGAGCATCAGTGCTGTAGCAAATTTAATTGTTGGATCTGCGAGGGAGGAGCAAAGTAATACCGTTCGCCTTTATTTGCTTTATTGGACTGGACATGTCACTAACTACTGATATTATCCATCGAATTACATAGAACAGCAGGATATGGTAATTAAAGAGGTGGTCAGCATCCGCGAGACTGTCGGCAATCTTCACAAAGATGGAAAAGGTATGTCATATAAATGACCATATATCCAGTTCTACTTTGTTGCACCCATCCCGGAAATGAGATAAACTCAAGAAAATTTATCCAATTCTAACGGATGCCGCTTCATACAGATATGAAGGAGGAATATAACAAATGCCTTCAGTGGCTGTCGCCACTATGCTTCGGGCAAATACACAGCGAATATTACTCCGTATGGGAGAAGGGAACTTGCGACTGGTTTATTGAGAGTGAGAGATTCAAGCAGTGGCTGGAAGGTGGGAGGAGAATCCTGCTTTGTACTGGAGGCCGTAAGTGGCGTCTTTCTATTAGCTCTTAACACCTTGTAATCTCGCTATAATTTTTTTTTTTTTTTTTTTTTTTTTTTTAATATTAAATCAGGTAACCCCAGTTGCAGCGCTAGGGTCCCTGGGCAAGCCCTCGAAGCCCGGAGACAGGCTTAACAAAGAAAGTTCTACATACACCTCCCCGTTTCCACCCCCCCCCCTCTCCACTTCTAGAACCTGATTCCAGAAAAGAAAACCTTCTGGGGCGGTTCTTCTGGTTTCTGCATCGGAAAGCGAGATGCTCCCCACCATGACCTTCTCCTTCCCACATCTCTCCACCTCTCTCCTCTCCTTCCTCCACGCCTTCACAGCCCGGAAAAAATTCTCGTTACATGACGTCATCCCCCGCTATAATGGGTACCCACCCTAAGGCGGAATGCGAGTTCAGATCTATACTGAAGGAATAAACCTCTTGGTGCTGTTTATGTTGCTGACTTTTTGGTTCCATATATAGCCGGTGTTGGGAAGACAATTCTAAGGTAATTAGCTGGCATTTATTCGTTCCTCATTGCTTTGTTTTGATCTTATCTGACTTAAAATAGCTCTAGGGTTATTCAGCAGCTCATTGACACAGCGAGAACCTCATCAGATAAAAAAATCGGAGTTGCCTTCATCTACTGCAATTACAAAGACGAAGCTGCGCAGACAGCGAGAAACCTTACCTGCAGTATACTCTGCAGTCTCATTCGGAGCACCTCTTTGGAACCGATTCTTGCTCTGTACAATATTCACAATCACGAGGGCCATAACACGCGACCTACGATAAAGGAACTGGTCGAAGTACTTAGCCAAACAATTTCACAGTATTCGCAGGCCTATATCATTATAGACGCACTTGATGAGCTCAATGCGGCGTCCCGTGACGATTTCATAGGAAAAGTACGGAATTTAGTCCTGCGGTTTGCCCAGAATGAGGGGACAATATTATCTTTGATGGTCACTTCTCGCAATCTGGGTCTGGAAACCTTTCAGGAGCTAGGGCTTCAAGATAATAGGGAAAATTGCGAGAGGATCGAGATTCAAGCTTCCAAGGCAGATATAACAAGCTACATTGAGGGCCAGCTAGAGGATAAAAAAAGATTAAAGCTTTATGTGAAGAAGCCTGAGAGCGTTGGTTTGATTTTTTTTTTTTTTTTTATTTCATTACTCGCATGCCGCCCTATGGGCTATGGCGAGGGTTTAATTTAACTAAAACAAAATCAAAACGAATACGGTCTTAAATACATGATGCCCGCGGTCTTTAGAAGGTGTTGCGGGGAGAGCGGTCAGCATCCTGAATCTTCATCTCCGTCCTCTTTCAGGCTCATACCGACACGCCTTGAGCCACTTCCCTCCGAGTCGCACCTTGTCCTGTTGGTTTGAGACAGCAGATTTTGGATGCTATTACGAAGAAAGCAGATGGAATGTGAGTATTTCCAGATATCGGCATACCTCCTTGCAGGGAACCTTAATATTTTAAGTAAGATACTTATACGTGACTAGGTTCCTCCTCGCAAAATTGCATATTGATACCTTAGCCACAAAGACCTCAGTTAAAGATATTCGAGATGCCCTCAAAATCCTACCTTCTGGGATTGACGCGACCTATGATGCTGCTATGCAACGTATTACTGCCCAAAGTGACGAGGACCGCAAACTTGCAGTGAAGATACTTTCTTGGATCACCTGTACTAAAAGGCCGATTACCATCACGGAGTTACAGCATGCACTCGCTACTGAAATTGGTTCTAGCAAATTTGACCCCGAAGCACTCACGGAAATGACTATTCTATTGTCAATCTGTGCTGGGCTGGTAGTTGTGAATCAACAGAATGTTCGCGGGAATGGCAGAACCCAGTTCGTCCATTATTCAGCTCAGGAATATTTTGTGAAAAGAAGTACGGAGTTGTTTCCTGATGCAGAGGTCCACATCGCAGGGACTTGCTTTACCTATCTTCGCTTTCCCTTCAAGCTTACTACCTCCCGCTGGTCTCATGATATTTCGGAGGCTCAATTGATTATTGGGAATAACATGCTACTGTCAGGTGTACTGTTCTGGTATTGTGTGACGCACGGGGCCCTTCACGTGAAAGAAGCCTATCTATCGAGCTCCGAGGAGCTTACCGCCCTGGACTCCGTAATTGATAGCTTTCTAAAAGAGCAGCATGTTTTGCCTATATTACTGTATGCATATCATGGTATGTGTTTGCGGAACCGAGACCCGTATAACTGGTTTAGGCAATGGGAAGGCTTATATAAGCCCTTCCATGAAGACACAAAAAACCCAAGTACAGGATTGTTTTTCGCTGCTGAGCTAGGATGGACTCGGTACTGTGAAGGAGAGATTGAAAGGCAGAGGAATGTGGATAATGGTTTACCTCTAGAGGGGGCAGGATGGGCGTGCACTCTAGGGGGTGCGGTAGATAGAGGAAATAGTGATATTGTAAAGCTGCTACTAAAGCATGGAGCAAATACGAATGCAGTGGACAAAGAAGGCAACACAGCACTACATCGGGCAGCACAGAATGAACGTACAGATATCGTCAAGCTACTTCTCGAGCATGGAGCAAATGTGCATGCAGTGGACAAAGAAGGGAACACATCACTACATCGGGCAGCATCAGGATGGGATGCACATACAGATATCGTCAAGCTACTTCTCGAGCATGGAGCAAATGTGGATGCAGTGGACAAAGAAGGGGACACAGCATTACATCGGGCAGCCCAAGGTGCACGTACAGATATCGTCAAACTACTTCTCGAGCATGGGGCGAATGTGCATGCAGTGGACAAAGAAGGGAACACAGCACTGCATCAGGCAGCACGGAATGCATGCACAGATATCGTCAAGCTACTTCTCGAGCATGGCGCAAATGTGGATGTGGTGGACAAAGAAGGGGACACAGTACTACATTGGGCAGTACGGAATGCACGTACAGATATCGTCAAGCTACTTCTCGAGCATGGGGCGAATGTGCATGCAGTGGACAAAGAAGGGAACACAGCACTACATCGGGCAGTACGGAATCAACGTACAGATATCGTCAAGCTACTTCTCGGGCATGGGGCGAATGTGCATGCAGTGGACAAAGAAGGCAACACAGCACTACATCGGGCAGCATGGAATCAACGTACAGATATCGTCAAGCTACTTCTCGAGCATGGGGCGAATGTGCATGCAGTGGACAAGGAAGGGAACACAGCACTACATCAGGCAGTACAGAATAAAGGTACAGATATCGTTAAGCTACTTTTCGAGCATGGGGCGAATGTGCATGCAGTGGACAAAGAAGGGAACACAGCACTGCATCAGGCAGCACGGAATGCATGCACAGATATCGTCAAGCTACTTCTCGAGCATGGCGCAAATGTGGATGTGGTGGACAAAGAAGGGGACACAGTACTACATTGGGCAGTACGGAATGCACGTACAGATATCGTCAAGCTACTTCTCGAGCATGGGGCGAATGTGCATGCAGTGGACAAAGAAGGGAACACAGCACTACATCGGGCAGTACGGAATCAACGTACAGATATCGTCAAGCTACTTCTCGGGCATGGGGCGAATGTGCATGCAGTGGACAAAGAAGGCAACACAGCACTACATCGGGCAGCATGGAATCAACGTACAGATATCGTCAAGCTACTTCTCGAGCATGGGGCGAATGTGCATGCAGTGGACAAGGAAGGGAACACAGCACTACATCAGGCAGTACAGAATAAAGGTACAGATATCGTTAAGCTACTTTTCGAGCATGGGGCGAATGTGCATGCAGTGGACAAAGAAGGGAACACAGCACTACATCGGGCGGCATGGAATGCATGTACAGATACCGTCAAGCTCCTTATCGAGCATGGGGCGAATGTACATGCAGTAGACAAAGAAGGGAACACAGCACTACGTCAGGCAGTACGGAATGAAGATACAAATATTGTCAGGCTACTTCTCGAGCATGGGGTGAATGTGCATGCAGTGGACAAAGAAGGGAACACCGCACTACATTGGGCAGCATGGCATGGACGTCCAGCCATCGTCAAGCTACTTCTGGAGCTTGGGGTGAATGCGAATGTGGTGGGCTATGGAGGACGCGCAGCGCTACATCAGGCACTACATATTGGGTGTATTGACATCGTAAAGCTACTTCTGCAGCATGATGCCAATTCACGAGTGACTGATGCAACGGATACTGAGCAAATACGTGCTCAGCACTATGCCAGCTGTAATAGCGCCTCAACTATACCGAGTTCGAAGTGCCCGCCATATGCCCATGTGGCTGCTGTCAACGTTCGGGATCACAGTGGTCGCAGTGCACTGTGGTATGCGGCCAAACTTGGTAATACCGAACTCGTCAGTACCCTGGTCGCAAAGTCTGGTATTGAACTCGATACATTATCCCAAGATGGAACTACACCATTGATGAACAGCATAGCAGCGGGTCACAAGGCCGTCGAAGAGATTCTTCTGAAGCAGGAACAGGAAAGCTATAGTACCACCAGACAAGTTGCGGCAAGCAAGGGAATGTTGGAGTTGATAAACCTGCTTGACCAGAGGCAGCTACGGTTGCAGCCAGTTGCTGGTAACGGGGCAACAGCTTTTGATCTACAATCGCTCAGAGACGCATTAGTGCCAGATGCCGGGGGAACCAAGCCAGGGTCTCGAGGAGTAAACGTTGGGCGCAGGAGACAAGTTCGCCCAGCTGCGTTGAAGGGTCGACGCTGAGAGAATTTGGAATGTAGCTAAGAAACGTTTATTTGTTAGTTTACCTGAGTTTTACTTTCTTTTTTGGGTGGAGTGTGCATTGGTAACGCTCTCACGCATGAATTGTCAATGTTATCTTCGTAGTAGCTTGCAATATCTCTTCAAGATTTTGATTAAATTCTACTAGTTTTGCTGATTTGAGGGTCACAAAGTGTGGATTTGTAGAGTCTGTAAATGCGTATTCCAACCACCCAAAATCTGGAGCCCCATCTTTTTTTTTTCTATATCATTACTCATATACCGCCCCTACGGGAGCCCCATCGCATGATCGGTGAAGTGTAGACATCCGCGATTCCGGCGCGTACATAGCTTATCTCTCTAGGGCAACAATATAACGGCGGAAGCTTGCTTGTTGCTTTTATCATGGAACCCTCGTTATTAGCTGGATCAATATGTTCAGTTCCATTGTATTCGGACATGAGGAAGTGAACACCATAGTCACACTTTAGTGAGTATATATACTTAGACAGGCAGTTCCACATCTGGCGGTGAGTCCGTGAACCACGATGATCACGGGGCTCGATTAGGGTACTTATCGAAGGCCCTACGTATATAAAACGACTAGCAAAAAGACCGAAGAAAGCTTAGAACTTGGACAGAGAAAGAAAATACAATCAGTCAGAGTTACAGGCTATCTGCCCATAGCAGGGACACGAGGCTTTTGTGCTACCCTGCTGGACATTAGTTTCTGCTTTGTGTAGGGTGCACAGCAGCTCTTCCTTGCCATGAGTAACTGATATCGGCAGATTTTTTTTTTTTTTTTTTTTTTATATCAGTAATCGCATGCCGCCCTAAGGGCTATGGCGATGTTGTGCTAAAACTAAAAGAGAAAGTTAAAAACCACGACAGAAACATCCCCGCCTAAAAACACCAATCCTAAATACATGTAGTATCCGCGGACTATCTAGTAATGCGGACTGCGCCCAGTATGTCCCCCTTATTTCCGCCCCCTCTCCGACTCATACCGAGCGGATCTGTGCCACCGTCCGCTGAGTCTAACCTTCTCAACGTCCACCTCTTTCTCCAAGTATACGACCACCGAGCTTGTTGTCTTGCCCGCCTCCTCCAACAAGTTCCGCTTCCTCAGCCAACGAATTCCCCTAATCTTCCCCAAACCCTCGTTAGCTGCTGCCAACCACTTCTTCACTTTCCCCAAGTCCTTCCTCAACGCAATACCGTGTATTACGATGCCGACTCCTCCCCTGGTGGTGGCATCTTCTGTGGTCGGCGAAGCGGTTTGTGGCGGGGTCTTGCGGGCCTGGTGCCGCCGGAAAGCCTCCTCCTGCGTCGGGAGCTTCCGCCTTGGTTTTGGTGGCGGCGTGGGTGGTGTCTTTGGTGCTGGTGGTGCCGGTGCCGGTGACGGCGCTGGCTGTGATGGTGGTGATGGTGGCTGTGCGGCGCCCGAAGCTGCAATCTTCTTCGCCTCCTCATCGCTGAGTTGGCGTTTCAACTGGTAGTTGTAGTTGGGCGCGGGCATCTTCCCCTTCCTCTTCCGATTGCTAGTGGGGGTGGGTGGGTCCGCCTTTCTCTTCCCCGAGGTGGGTGGCGATGGTGGTGGTGGTGGCGGTGGTGGTGGTGTCGGCGTTGGTGGCGGTGGCGGTGGTGGCGGGGGGGCGGAGGCGGAGGAGGCGGTAGTGGCGACGGTTCTTCCGGTTCCTGTTGTATCGCCGTGATTGGGCTAAAGCCCAGTTTTTTCCCCGGCCTCTCCCATTCTCCTGCCCACACCGGCTTCTCGTCCTTCCCAGTCCCGCACCAAGTGGTGAAGAACCCGGTCCCGGGGTCTTCGCACACGAAAAACACGAACGCTCCCCTGTCCAACCCTCTGTTGTTCTGGTCTAAAAACGCTGCGACCAGGGGCTTGAGGTCCGCGAGCCTCATTGTCTTGGCGTGGCAGGGGTGGGGTTGACGTGTTGGCAACGGAGGTGGTGAGCTGAAGGATCCTCGAAAATTCCCCCTCGGAGGCATCACGTAGATTCGGGTGTTTGAGGATTAAAAATTAGATCAGAAGACTCAGCGCGCTGAGCGCTTTCGAACTATGTAATTTTCAGCTGGGGGGACGTTGTGGTTGTGGAGTCGCTTCCAAACGCTCGTCCTGAGGTGGTTGTTGTCCTCTATCGGCAGATTATGATCACTGAAAATGGGTTCAGGTACCTTACCTATAAGTCTTCTTCAATATCAAACTCAATACTAAATATCCTACTAATCCCCTTCTTCTCCCTTGCCAACGTCCCATTTGGCATCTTTACACATCCCAGGACCAGTCTTGGCTTGGTGATCAAGCTACTCCTGCCATTAGAGCTTGAATTCGAAAACTTGTGGAACTCGGCGGACTACCGTCTGGGACCTGCCCAGATTCTCCACGTCAGTGGCCTCAAAATCCATTCTCCCTTTATAGGAAGCATGCATGTAACTAGTGATACCTGTGGGACGACGCGCCCATCCACAAGGCCATGGCTCTCCACCGTTACCTGGATGAGGGTGGTGTGCATTCCATCTATAATTCTAGCGTTGAAATTCATTCAAACCCGCCTCCGGAGGAGGACTTTGTGTCTGTAATGGTCCCAAAGGTACTTGCATGGTGCTTCCCAAAGATGATCGCGCAGCATATCATTAACAGATGTATCCTGTGCACGGGAGACTTCACTGGGTTCGAGGCAAGTGTTAGAAGGACCGACCCGAAGACAGACAGGAAGTTTGTTTGGGTTGGCATGGACTTGAGAGCTGGAAGGTTGACACTGGCAGGAGGCAGTTTAGGCCCTTGTTGTGGGACGGGGGTGGATGAGTTTGTGATTAGAATATTGGGGATGGTTTCGAACAGGAGTAAGGAGAAGGAAAAGAAAATGGCTGGGAAGGCAAAGAATAAGTAGGCGAAAGAGGGAAATGAAAGTGTGGAGAAGCAGGAGAGCAGAGGGTAAGCCTTTGGAAGTTCCCTTGCCAGAGGCTAGCAGCCTTTATGCGGGGTTACGTGATCCCCTCAAAAAAGCGTTTGGAAATAGGAGCAAAAATGTGTCGCAGTGCGATACAGTCACGAAAAATGATCAAAAATGGGTAATATGATTGCGCCCGATGAACGGTGGAGAGTCCAAGGAATCCTCTTAATGAGATGTCCGTGAGGCAAGAGAAGGATGCTGAGGTATTTTAAGAGAAGAAGAGCCCACCGATTTCGCTCATGGAATGGAAAGGACTAGGAATCGGAAGAGAACGGACCAAGCGGACTTGAGAACGAAGAAGGCTTCGAAAGAGGTGAACGAGAACATGGGAATGCACAAGCGACAGGTGGGGATGGGAATGGAGAGACAGATGAGCGGGAGAGCGGAAGAGTCCGTTTGGATTGTGTACTGGAGTTGCCTTGCCGCCAGCGCGCAACATTTTGTGGGATGGTCGCCCGGAAAACGCCCTACTAGTCCACTCGGCTTAGTAAGAGGCTTGGGGCTAGTGGTGTTAGTCTCGCCAGTGCCATGTTGTTATTCTCTTCCATCAACGACCTCGAATACATACCGCCAATAGTCGCCATTCCGGTTTTCCTTGATTACGCTTCGCATTCACAAGATACATTCCATCTTATATTCTGGATTCATACTTCGTTTAATTCACACAAGGCAATACAAGGCTTACGAACAGACACCGCCGCCGCTGCAATCCCACCCAACGGTAAGCACACACCCTCTTCATTCATCATGAGTCACCACAACAATGTGATGACAGGAGAGGGTACAACTAATCTTCCTAAGAAGTAGGTACCAAAAAGGACAGAAACAGCTGCTCTACCAAGGTTCTATCAACCTTCCAGGGTATAAAAACATCTCCACGGCAGCTCAGCAATATTTGGGCGATGGCGGATCGAAGTCACAACTTAAGGCCGCCGGCACCAAAGATTGTGGAGAAGAAGAAGAGTCGGTGGAGTTGGCTTTTGCCGGGGGGGGATGTGAGAGGGGAAAGAGAGGGGAAAGCCAATGTGCAAGAGGAAGGAATCAGGAGGAGGAGAAGTAAGAGTATGGGTGCGCATGAGGTTCAGGGGAGTGCGAGTAGAGGTGCTGGAGTAACTGTGCAGGAGGAGGCGAAAGTAGGAAGCAAGAGGGAAAAAGGACAGGAGATGGGGATTGGGTTTGTTGGACCTGGTGAGGAAGGATATGTTGGATACAGTGGATATGGGTATGCTTATGGGCCAGGTACTGGGGCCACTGCATCAGACTCGACGCCGCCATTGAGTCCGAGGACACAGTATATTGTGCCTGTGCCTGGGCTGGTTGGGCAGCTGCCGAAGGAGTATGTGGGAGTGGGGGTTGGTGCGGGGCATATGGAGGAGGGGGAGGGACATCAGAGAAGTAGGCCGGGGTCGTCGATTCTGTATGCAGCATACGATCTTGGAAATAGTGGAACAATCCCGGTGGCTATTCCTAGAGGTAGCCTGCATTTGGAGAGGCCGCAGACGCAGAGTGGGTACAGTTCTCCCGTTGGCGGCGGAACTCCGTACGGGTCACCATACGGAACGCCCTACGGAACGCCACAGAATCAATATGTGCAGACAGGTATGCAGGGAAGGGGTCTTGCGCCGTTGATGGAGACTCCGCCGAAGATGAGTTACGTTGCAGCTGCAGGTACGCCGGAAACAACGTCGCCGAGAAGTTCAAGGGCATACGGCGGAGCTCCGGGACAACTGCAGAGAACGCCGCAAAGGAAAACCTATCAAGGGTTAGGGTTGCACATGCAGTACGATACCCCGGTTGGAAGAAGCCCTGTCCCGGGCTATAGGAGACCCAGTGCGGAGACACCGCTTGTGAGGGTTACTAGTGCCGATGCGTCTACTATGTATGGTGCTAATAGCGGCATTGTGAGCGGGGTGACGAGTCGGCGCGTCTCAGAAGAGATGCCTAGTCCGGGTTTGAGTAGTCCGCATACTGCTCGCTCCCCCATCCCTCAGGTACCGAAGGAGTTCCAGAGCCCGAGGAGTTCCAACGCGAATACCACTACCACACAAGGAGCCAGGCGCGTTAGTGCGGAGATGACGACAGCTAGGGTGGTATCTAGTTCCACGGGGAGACGGGTCTCCGGCGGAATCGCGAACCTGAACGCAGAGATTAAAAGACAGCATTTATTGCATGGAACATGGCAGGGTGGACGATTCAGGCCGCCATGGGACGCGTTAACGAGTGTGGGTGGGAGTGTGGCAGGGGAGACGGAAATTGAGGTTGCGGTTGCGGAAGAGGAAGAGCGTAGTAATGGGCCCGAAGCGCTGTTGATGGGAAGGAATACGCCCATGAGGACGAAGGGACGAAGGACAGTGAGTGCAAGTGTGACTGCGGGGCTGCCCCCCTCGGTGGTAGCACTGAGAAGGAGGGTATTGGAGAGATCAAAGGAAGTCTTTAATTACGGATACAATGACGACCTTGCGTCCCCTACACTTCCATGGGAGGCTGGCCCCATTGCGTTTCAAGGGCTTTATTCTCCGGCTGTTACTGCATCTGGCACGGTCGCTAGTGCCGATACCTACAACCCCACTACCGCGCTGGTGATTAAGCCAGAGTCGATTCCGGAGGTCCAGACTTGTATCATCAAAGCCGGCTTCAATCCGCCGAGGACGTACAAGACCCATTTGTTACTGATGTTGTTGGCGGAGCATGCGTTGGACACGTTGCTGGATCCAGGGCTCGCGGTGGAAATGTTATGGAGGAGTACGGGGGTGTATGTGCATCCAGCGCATCGAATTCACAATAAGGGCCCCCACGCAGGCTCGTCCCCCGCTTTGGCGTCAAACCACGAGGGGAAGGGTAAAGAGAGAGAAAAGGGAGACGAGCCTTCGCCGAAACTACCGTCGCCGGCAACCTTGCCTACCCTGTTCAATATTGGCCAAATGGAGCTTTCGCGGCACCGTTACTTTTCCGCACGCCGCACTTTCCAAGCTGCTGTCGCTCAGGACCAATATGAAGTCGCGTGTTGGGTGCAGCTGGGCTTCGTTAGCTGTCTGTTGGGGGACTTTGAAGGAGCGGCGAGAGCGTATGGAGGCGCGTTGAAGGCGATGGATAGAGGAGGGGAAGGGGTAGAAGTGGTGAATTATGCGGTCTTGGGTGGAGAGGTGGTGGTGAGGTGCGGGGATGTTGAGGGGTGGTTCTGGGGAGCGGGAAGGGGGATGCAGGGTGGCGGAATTGCGATTGGGAAGGTGATGCGGGTGAGGGAGGAGAGGAAGAGGAATTTGGGGGGAAGGGAGTATACGGGGCTGCAGAAGGTTGTCGCGAGGGCATCGGGGTAAGGGACTCGGGGGGGGAAGGGCTATGGTTATGGATGGTGAGCTGAAGGTTTGGATTTCTGAGTGGGTTTTCATTTGCTTTTGCAATATAGTGGCTTTGCGAGTTGACACAGAGGATCTTGTGGAGCTCGTGGAGATTGCTTAAGTTTGCATTTATTAGTGTGGGATAGTCAGTAGATACATACCTAGGGAGTAGTTAATAAATTATGGAGACTTGATTTTTTGCTATAAGGTTTTTCTTTCATCTCCACGGAGATATCGTGTAGCGGAAGTATCCCACGTAGAACGTGGTAGGGAATGTGGGAGCGCTTCGGAGTTTCTGAAATATATTGTCCAGAAGAGGATTTTGTGGGCGCTTACCCTGCTCAGGTCGGTCATTGTTTTTTTTTTTGGCGACATGAATTGATCCTAGTGAATGGTGAAGGTGGGGGGTATTAATATATTTGATACATATTTAGCGGAAGAAAATTTCAAGTATTTCTTCGGTATTTGGTTCCCGGAAAAATTGATGCGATACGTTAACAGTAACGAAAGTTAAAGTTGACAGAAGAAATATCGACTGGGATTTTGTAAAGACATTCAACTAGAGTTCGAGATTGCGAGGTGCGTTGGATTTATGTATGTATGCGGGAATTTATGCCTAAATTGGTGGGTCTTTTTAATGCATGCATGGTTGGTTGCACTGGTACATGCCACGGCTGCAGTGACATATCCGGATGCCGAATGATCAACTTCATTTAGAGGCTTGAAGGCCTTGTGCCTAAATTGCATTATAGAGGTATCAAACCCGGGAAAAAAAACTGAATATAACGAAGGAATTAAGATTACTACGAGGTAATCAATCATGACATTTCCTCAGATGTTTTCATGCGAAGTCACGGGTTACACAGACACAGCCCGCTTGGCTTAGTGGTAAAGCGTCGCACTTGTAATGCGAAGATCAAGAGTTCAATTCTCTTAGTGGCAATTAATACCGGGAAAGAGGTTCTTTGTTTTTTTAATTTTAGTTTTAGATTTCGTTTTTGGAAAATTCTCTTTGGTTAAAAAGCCTTAGGATGGATGTGCCATTGGGAAATAATGGCATGGTCACTTCAATAGAATACATACAGTGCCTATTAGAATGTCTTCCTAGTATAGTTTCACTATGCAGCGTAAAAGACAGTGCGTGTCGCTTTTGCGAGACATGCAGCCAGGTTTACAGGTCATCATGAACTTTCACAAAAAAAATACAATAAGTTAGTGGAAAAATCACAGAAAATAGTAGATCGCATGATTGGATGTTAGAGAATCTGAATCTTCTTTCAGAATTTGAAATAGATTTTTTTTTTTTTTTTGATTGAGTTGTTGTGTTTTGCAAGGCTGATGAACTCAGCTGCATGTCTCGTGACTCCAAGAGATACTTTAAACGCGGACACGCACTTTCCCTTATGCTGCATAGTGAAACTGTGCTGAACCATTCGTAACAAACGTTCCAGTCACGACCTGGAATTACAGCCAAAAGTCGGAAAATGGAAAAGTCGAAAAGTCTGTTGCAACGTCTGTACCACAACAAAATTACGCATCTCACACAACATACGCCGCCAGAGTTTTTTGCCCTGGGCAATTAATATTTCATAATAAAAATAAAAATAAAAATAAGAATATGAATAAAAAAGCCGAAGCTAACTAATGACAAAAAATATATTATCAGTCCATAGGCGACTGGCGGGGACCAGTCGCCACTAGCCCGAGACTACTCAATGGAACGCTGGTTCGCGACTGGCCCAGGCCACTCAGAATTTGAATTTTCTTTTACAATTCACTCTCACACACACTCGCCTGCCCACATATCCACTGTTTGACAAAAACAGCATCACTAAAGACCCCTCCCGGCGACAGGAAAAAACAGCTCTACCAAGGACCCCTCCAGCGACAGGAAAAACAGCTTCATTAAGGACCCCTCCCACGACAGGTAAAAAAAATATACAGCTTTATCAAAGACCCCCTCCGGCGACAGGGAAAAAAAAACAAAAAAAACAGCTTCATCAAAGACCTCCTCCGGAGACAGGAAAAAGCAGCTTCAAAAAAGAACTCCTTCGAAAGGAAAAAAACAGTTACATTGAAGGCCCCCTTCTGAACAGCTTATAAGTTACCTCTTGCTAAAACATTAAGGACGATTTGCTTTACGCATTAAAACACCATCTTTATTAATGAGGAATTTCTAATTTGTTAATGTCTTGTTGAAAAATCTTATTATAAGGTATACTTACCTTGGCAAGGTTTTTGACATTATTTTCAGCTGCAGAAGATACAGACCGTTCTGGATCACAAATAAAGATTCAAATTTCTCTTAACTTCTGAGGTTCAATTTGGTATCTGTTGGTATGGTCACGAGATTGGATGTATAGCTCAAATTGATGGCGAATTTCAGGTGTAAAGGTAAAGATTGTTGACTGAAAAGTCGTTACTGCTTTAGGTAGATAAGATAAGGCTTGGCGTTGTATACAGTATTATAGAGAGGTGCACGGAACATAACACGATATATGCAGAGTACATTCAAAATACCAATGGCATGGAGAAATGTCCAAGTATAATTACTTGAGTAAATAAACAAAAAAATAAACAAATAATCTAGACAATTAAAATTTCGAATCTTCTAGTATTTTAACAGCCACCAACATACCAACATTCTGTTGTAGTTCTGTGCAAAAAACAAAAGGGTCAATGCGTTGTACTAGTGTGATCACGAACCAGCGTTCCATTGAGTAGCCTGGGCCAGCGGTGACTGAATCACTGTTACAAATGGCTCGGCACAAAACCATACCAGGAAGACTTTCGGCTAGACACTCTAACTACAGCTACATATATAAAAAAAAAAAAAAAAATAAATAAATAACTATAGCTACCGTTCCTGTGGGCTATGGCGGGCATGTGGACGTCGAACTTGTGAGCCCCATGTACTTGAACAAACATTAGAAGTAGAATTCACTCGTGATCTATCAAACTCCTACAACAGCAAGGACAGGAGATGTTAAATTACTTTGCCAATGATATTGAAGTATCAAGCTACGCGAGTGAGAGTCGGTAATTGCTAGACTCCATTCTAGATTCCACGGCGATACAATGTTTTCCTAACACCCCTTCCATCGAGAATTTCGCATCTTTGCTAGTGTCACAAATTTCTGACTGTAAACCTCGTCCCTCGCCCTTGTTGCATGCATTAGTATCCTTATTCAACGTGCTCCAGCTCCGCTTAGCTTCCCTCTCGGCGACGCCTGTTGTTTGAAATTCATTTGCTGTTGCGCATATCGGCCTCTATGTGCACTTTGCCCACTAGCCACGTGACCCAGATGCAGAGTTTCATAATGCATCTGTTGCCTCTGCGCAGTGTGGAAGAAATCCTTGCACTCTATGCAATAGCAATGCTGGAGCTCAACTTGGTGAGTTTGTAGGGCCTCTGCTGTGGTGAATCCGGCTCGGCACCACGGGCAGCGGTAGGGATGTTTGCTCACTTTATCAGTTGTTGTACTATTAGGTATGTCCGCTAGCTAAGAGGATATTCTCTGCTGCAGCTCCTCAACGTATTCGACATTACTAGCATATCTTTGGCGTCGGCGTTCCTTTGAGTCAACTTCTTTTGATGCGGAGTCGGAGCAGAAACTGTGGGCGACAACTGGCATGATTGTCGTACTCCCTTTAGCGTTTCGCGCTGATGTTCACCAAAGGATAGTGGGGTCCTGAAAGAGCACAAATTTATGCGCTGGGGGCTGCTTCACCTAATGTTGAAGTAGGCCGGGGGAATATTTGTTAGTATATATACTTGAATATAACGTGTGATACATACTTTATTTTTTTTTTTTATATCATTACTCGCATGCCGCCCTGTGGGCTATGGCGAGGATTTAGGTACGTGATACATACTCTAAAGTCGTAGACCGCTTCTGTTTAAAATTCTAGATATATGGAAGATTCCACTCATTTAAATCCTCAAACAATCTGGTAAACGCTGGCCTTAATTCACCTGGATAGCTGTGGAGGGATTCGTTTAATTGGCTTAAACCTGCCTGAATAGTCTGGACTGGCCTGGTTGGCCTGGACCGGCCTGGTTGGCCTGGCCTGTTGGATTCAAAAGCGGACGGGCCGGACTGCAGATGGTGCCGGGAGGAGGAGGAGACGGCGGCACACATTTGAGAAGAATTTTTTTTTTTTTTTTTTTTTTTTTTTTTTTTTTTTTTTTTAAAAAAATATCATTGATCGCTTGCTGCCCCTATGGGCTAATGCAGTCGAACCTATTATATTAGACAAGGCCAGGGTTTTTATCCAATAAGACAAATATCCAATAATTGCCACCGGACCGATTTGTTCGGGCCGTGTTGCAGGGGGAAGGATGCATAGAATAAACGGAGGAATGCATGAATTGGTATGCATGGAGCAAACTACAAACGGCATGGGTACAAACACTGATTCCCGTTTGCATATGACGCCCTCATGAAATTAGTTAGTGTTCTGGGGGGACTTTTTGAGAGGCCCTTCCCCAATATGACTGGATCCAATATGAGAGGTTCGACTGTAAGACTTAATCACTTGATCCTGCTGTGACTACTATCATTACCTCCTGGGACACCCTCGCAGCACCCTGCCCGGTTGGAACTTTTCTGAAGAGCTCTAAACGTTTCAATGACCTCTGCTACCGAAGTTACTGGCCCGAACCATAGAAGTCAGGCTGACCAATTCATGCCAGCTCAAATAGTTTAGTGGTAGAATATACGCTTCCCAAGCGTATGGCTCGGGTTCGATTCCCGATTTGAGCAGTGGGTACTTTGTTTTGTTTTGGTTCGGTATAACTATGGGCTCGAAATACCAGAGCCTTACATCAAACTTTTGCGGTCCTGGAGAGACGCTATTAGGTGGGATTTACGAAAACCGAAACTGATACTCGTTTTCTAGTCCGGCTTTTTTTTCTCCCACTGAGATTATTTCATTGAAGACGGAGTGAGTTTAAGTATATACAAGTATGCAACCATGTAACGGGACAACAGCTGACGGACAATCGGAACCACTCTAAGATGTTCTGACAAGCATTCCGGCACATCGGAAGTATTCGGTAGAATTCGGCAGAGTTTTCAAGGTGCATATATAGCGGTGTTCATGACCATGTATTCTCTTTTCCTTTTCTCTTCACGCAACCTCTTGTATTTAGTTTTCACTAAGTAAGATTCAGGTTGGAGTTGTCATACAGACCCCTGGAGAGGCTCGGACACATGACCAAACGGATGGCAGGCCTTCTGGGGGGGAAGGGGCTTCGAGCTTGGAGATGGCACATAGGCAAAGGGGACGGTCCCGAATGCAGATGGTGCGGGGAAAAAGAAGAGACGACGAAACACGTCCTAGAAGAGTGCGGAGTGTGGCGGAGGAGGTGGCCCGGGGGAATGGAAGACATCAGGAGGCCTCCTCGAACCAAGGAAGGGGAGGAGGGCCCGCTGAAGAAGCTGATGTAGATGTTGGGGGAGTAACAAGACCTTTTCCTTTATGTCTCACGTGATTTTAGGCCGTTATCTTTATCTTTAGTTCTAGCCGTACTACTTCATTGCTACATGTACCTAAGACATCGCCATAGCCCAACGGGCGGCAAGCGATTAATGATATAAAAAAAAAAAAAAAAAAAAAAAACTAAGTAAGATTGGTTACCTGCTGCGCTGAACGTCATGACCTGCTGAACCGCCATCTGCTGAACCGCCGCCTGCCGGACCGCGATCTGCCGTTAGAAACCAGAACATGCGTATAGAGCTAACATGTGTTAGGTGTCGATGGGCCACGTGACTTGTATTTGCGGGGAGAGATCTAGCTGCAGCTGAGGCTAATAATATTAGTTTTTATACCAAGAAAATCGGAGGGAAAATAGGCGGATATTGCAACGTCCGGGTAAAGCAATTCGGGTATTTATTAATCCCGGTTGCTGTGGCGGCGAATTGTTTGTGGCTGGTGTAGCAGGCAAAGTTCGATTAAATAACCGAACTTTGCTGGTTAACTTCCCCATCCGAGAAAATTTTATTCTCAACACCAGGCTTGTTTTGTCACTTGGGGAAGCTAGTATGTCTTCTCAAGACCCTTCTCAATCATTCGAGACTCTTATTCCTCCGAACTGTCCACATGGGCAACCACAAATGATTACTCCATTGAGCCAATCTTCATCATCCTCTGAAGCTTAGAACTGGAAAAGGACGGCAGAGAATGGGGAGCAATGGGATGAGTTGGAAAGGTTCTTTTCCGGGATCAAGTTTTAGGAGCGCGCCGTGCGATAATTTTCGGGCCGGTTTGCGAAGGTGTGGAGGGTTTTTAGTGCGCCGCGCGGTTTACCGACCCGGGTCGGGAAAAATTCGCAGGTTGCGAAGGTGTGGAGGAAACTGCGAAATTTGCCGTCGGGGAAGTTTGCGAAAGTGTGGGGAAGAGGGGAGGGGGGAGAGGGGGGGATATATAGTGGGGCCTCCTTGAGGCAGAAACCGGAAGGTCCGTCCGGAGGTTTCTGGAATCAGGTGGTAGAAGTAGATAGAAAGTTCTTTGTTTGTTAAGCCTGTCTCCGGGCTTCGAGGGCTTGCCCAGGGACCCTGCCATGGCTTGGCGCTGTAAGCGGGGTTATGTGATTTTAAAAAAAAAAAAAAAAAAAAAAATCCTCTGAAGCTTTGCACACTTGATTAAAAAAGCAAGAAAAAAATTCATTTCGTCCATTGATGTGTTAAGAATCAAGCAGAGCATCAGTCTGGGCAAAAAAGGAAAGCTTTGGGAGATGATAAGATTCTCAACAGAAATTCGGTGGAATGCAGAATGTTTCTTGGTTAAAGTATCATTACTAATGCTATTTTTGAAGTTAACCGAATAACTTTACTCGGAACATTGCAAAATCAGCCTAATATACATAGGCTTGTGTAAGGAAAATCGCTCGTCATTCCTGATGAACGTTATCTTGTCACTCCTTCAGTCGGGCTTCGTGATATATATGCTGGAAAGGATCGATTCGCTAGAGCAGAAAGTAAGAGTCTTTAGAAGTGCAGTGATTGAGATTCACCGCTGGCGCTTCTGCTAACATTTTTATCGAGGGCTCCCTACCTGACTTTGAGAAATTGCCACGGCATCTGTTCCTATTTGTCATAAAAATACGCGTCTGGACATTACAATAACGAATAAGTCTTACGGAGCGTACACCGCACGGGGTCGAGATTATTAGAGGGATTTTGCAACCCTGCCGGCCTTAATTCTGTGGACTTGTTGCGACAGCAACGGAGCTGAATTGGTTAGATACCGACATGGGTCCCTGGCCTAGAATTAAGACCGCGCTAACAGAGTGGTCTTAATAAGGCCACTCTGTTAGCGCGGTCTTAATTCTGAAGAGACCACAACAAACAACCACAAGAGGGCAAGTTTATCATGAGGAACCCTGTGAGTACGCTAGTAATATAAAAAGATTTATCAAACATATCAAACAAGATCAAACAAGTCCCAAGTGTACAATCAGTTCTGCTATCTCAGCTGGTGTGAATCGGAGATATTCGAGCAATATCACTCCAACCACTTGATAATAGTGTCTATGAATACTGCTCATATGGTATCGGAGGCCGGTAACGAGGAGTTACAGTAGACACATTGCGACGCCGTTCAAGTTCAAACTTCATACTCAGGAGTATTGCTTGAAAATACCCCATTATGACTAATCCAAGGCGTTTGCGTTGGCGTTATTAATAGTGAACTTGATGATGATGACGATGAAGTGAGGTTCCTACGTCACGTGGAGTTCTAAATTTCATGCGCTGGGGTTCTGGACCGTTCTTGTACAGTTTGGGGTTACTTCGTCTTATCCTTGTTGATTTGAAATAAGTCCTGCTAGGGTTATGTACAGGGTTGCAAAATCCCTCTATTCATCACAACGCGGTTAATATTGCCCAGTTGAAAGCCGTACTTTCCTACCGATTTTTCGCAACTGCCAAGCGGTTTTCCAAGTGTATGTGTAAGAAGTTTCCAAGCGAGGTTTTGAGTTTGCCAAGTGAGTTGGTTAAGATATGTTTGCGATGCTATTCTGGATCCCAACACGTAAGATTGCCGCCCTTGAAGAATCATAGACATAATTCTTATGGTGTGCGGAGGAAATCAAAGTCTTTTGAAATTTTGGACAATTACTATAAATATATATAAGCACACATCAATAGTTGGTTCTTGAGAGTCTGGATACGTATCCATCGTCGAGTTTAGAGAAATCATGATTTACGTGTGTATTCTTTTGAGCGCCAATTTCTTTACGGCCAATCTCACGGAAAAGAAGTTTAGGTGAAAAGGGGTATGTCGTTCCTTCCAGCCTTAGTGCGCATGCTAGAAGTAGGGGCTTTTCTGTTCGAAGCTGTTTGAGTGGATTTAGTGATCTTATGCAAGTTTCCGAACATGACATGTACACCCGCGGTGTTAGTTTGGGATACGGACTGTCATTATGTATTCGAAAGACACCATAAAAACTGACGAGTAAAGTACTTGGAGCTACTGAAAAACACAGCATAGTCTGTACGGTAGTCTAGAAACTGGTATTAAGGAAATGAGCTCTGGCTTTTCATATCAGCCACGTCCGTTTATCTGATTCCGCCTGTCTGACTTTTCGTTAGAGTTTTCCCTGTTCTCCAACAAATGACAGCTTACGCAGGAGATATTAACCAGCCACGTCCATTTATCTGATTCCGCCTGTCTGACTTTTCGTTAGAGTTTTCCCTGTTCTCCAACAAATGACAGCTTACGCAGGAGATATTAACCAGCCACGTCCATTTATCTGATTCCGCCTGTCTGACTTTTCGTTAGAGTTTTCCCTGTTCCCCAACAAATGACAGCTTACGCAGGAGATATTAACGGTTGCCGTGCAGTTCCGGAGGAAATTAGATTTGGAGCTTGGCTAGTTAAGCCGCCCAATTCCGAGCCCTAAGTAGTTAAATTTATTTTCAACCACAACTGCTTAGCAAGCACGCAAGAATCTCTCAATTGATGCGCTAGGTAATCGGCTAATCCGGCACCAGGCGGAGCCCGTCATATCATCCTGCGACAATGAAATTATGAGCGGGAGTGCGATCGGGTGTATATTTTCCTCAACAGAAGCCCCTATATCCACGGCTATAGCTCCAATTCAACAGCTGCAAATTTTTACTTCTGAACGTTACAGATTCATCAACTCACCTGGAGCTTCATAGGCATAGTCAACCATGGATACCGCTCGCCCCATACACAATAGGACAAACGCAGACGAAGCTGCGATAACAGAACACTCGTCAGCGGCAACATTGGTTGCGGAGCAGGCACCAACGGTTACGCCTTATAGTGCTGCCAATGTCCCCGAACCCGTCCTCTCTAAAATTTCTTCTGCACCAGTGACAAGCATCTCCGATCCGGCCTCCCATCCCGTGTCAGGCCATAGGCATTCTGCGAGCGAAAAAACATCACAACCGCCCGCGGACATAGCTGGCAGTGCTCTCGCCTCCAGCCGCAATGGCCCACCCAAACCACCTCTGTTAAAAGCCATCGCAGGGGCGATGGTCATGCTGCTCTGCCTCTTCTGGGCCGCATCGTCGTACATCAATGGGAAAATTGTAAGTCATAGAATGTTCTATCGCCCGGTGCCCGCGATACACGACTGGGTGGTATGTTAACTTTTGTATGGTGATGTCATTATGGTCTGTGTGGAGCATGTAGTATAAAGAAAGCGACTACGCCTACCGTTTACACGTACTAGTTGTTGACATGGACGGCGGTGATATCGGGGAAATACTTTTCCGCACCACGGACTCGCTGAAGGGTGTGAAGGGGCAACCTACGTACAACACCATACCGTATACACTGACAACTGCGGGAGGAGGAGATATTAGCTACGATTCTGTGTACGACAGAGTGCGAGCGGGAGAGGAGGTGTGGGGAGCTATCCTGGCGATGAACGGCGCATCACAAAGACTCCAAGACGCAGTTAGCAATGGTACTCAATACAATTCCAGCTCTGCGCTCACTTTCGTCTACAATGAATCCAGATACCGCATGGTCGCAGATTCGCTCTTATTTCCAAACATGGCTTCCATCGCCGCACAAGCAGGGGCGCGGTACCGGCAGACGTATAGTATAGAAGCTATACGCATGCTGCCCGCCGACAACTTTTCCAACCGCGCGGAGCCACTCATGGAGCCCATCGGATTCACAGTGGATAAAATAGCACCATTCGGGTTTAATGCGAGCTTCCTGACCAATACAATTATGTTTGTTTTCCCAAATCTAAGCCAGTTTTTTCTGATCATGGCCATGAACGGGATCCTTGGGGGTGCAGGGGCGTACGGAAAGTGGTCTCTCAAAGCTAACGTATGTTTATTCACTCCTTTCTCCACCTCTCCGGCTTTTTTCCCACAGCTAGAACGCTGCGCTAACCCTAGTCTCCATACAGCTCCTCATCCGATTTCTCTTTGGTACTCTACACCCAATGCTCATTGGCCTCTCCTGGGCCGGCTGGCTTTATATCTTTAAAAACAGCGTGCACATCGGCACCGTTCAGTTCTTCCAAATCTGGTGCGTATTCTGGCTATTCGCCACCATCAACTTCCACCTTATCGATGGCATATGTGCTCTTGTAGACGTCAAGTGGATACCTTTCTTCATTTTCAGCTGGATCCTATCGCAGATCGCGACTGTCGTCATCCCGCACGAGTTGAGCAGCGTGTTCTATAGGGTGGATTACTTTTTCCCGAGTTATCACGTTTGGGTAGGTGATAGCGTGAATCGCAAGGGGACTTCTGGCGGAGTAGGAATTCGACAGCTGATTCATGTGAAACTCCGTGGCGTATAGGGACTCTTTATGACGATTGTCGCTCATGGTGCCAATAGCCACCTCAAGATTAACTTGACTGTTCTATTCATGTGGCTTGGTAAGTACTTGTTATTTATTATCTTGATCTTTCAAGGGAACGAGAATTGGACCTTTTCTAACTTGGTCTTGACACATCCCAGTGGTCGTGCTGCCTTGGGGCGTCTTCGGCAACTATACACGGTGGAAACGAGTGCACAGAGCGATGGGAACGGCTACGCACTAACACTTTCCATGAAAGGTTGGACAGTTCGAGAAATAGATTCCCTTACTATGTTGGCACGGTTCCTGTGTTGCTCTATGCGTGTGTGGCATAGAAAGATAGCAGTGGTCTAGAAAGTTATGTTTATTTCAGCTTTTATTTAATTGTGTAAGCAACGTAAATTCTGTTCGTATCCAATGCTTTGATGGCGCCTTTCCATTGCCACTTGTATATAATCCGACATCAAAGCATCGGCCCACAGATGTGTTCCACGGAACACGGAACCTCTCCGGACAGGCAGATTCTGCCTGCCGCTCCCGGACCTCATCAGACGATAAATTCTACGCCATGACACTGTGACTCAGGTACCAACATTGTAGGTGTTAGAGATCTACAGTAATGTCGGAGTGTCGGAGGTGTCGGATATCAGAGAGGTCCGTGATAAAGGGTGGTAAGGGCCCGAGAGCAACCTCATGCTCTATGTATATAGGTGTATTACTTTGGCTACTCTCTCTACGAAGGAATAACAATCATCTCTTTCTACCCAAAAGCTCAACAGTAGGGTAGGTATGATCAATTGTTGGTACAGGCATATGGCAAGACAGGGTCTAAAGTGGACTAGTGACGTAAGTGCGTACCGGCCCACTGGCTACCAAATATCGGCCCATACTGTGATCTACTAGTTTGAATGCATGATTACTAAATTAAGTATAAAAGGAAAAATGGAAAAATAGATCTGAATTAATGAGCAGATGAAGAAACAAAAATGAAATCTTGGGTTTCCTGTACCTCACTCTGTGATATTACTCGCTTATCAGTTCCGGTTACACTGCTAGTAAGCTTCGTCTTGCGCTGTCTCTTGCTCTTGGAATGTTACATTTGGAGTACACCGCTCCAGATGCACAAGAACTTATTCATTTGCAGTGCGGAACATTTTGAGGGTATGCAACTGAGGTGCAGGTATCGTCATAGCCCTTAGAGCGGCATGCGATAACCGATATCAAAAAAAAAAAAAAAAAAAAAAGAGGTGCAGGTGTAGGTAGCAAAAGCTTCACATATCCTGCAAAACCTGACAATTTTGAAACTGCTGGATGAGCTGCGCTGCTTTACAGGCTTAAAAGTAAGCAAAGCGTTCTGCTTCTTTGCCAGAAAGATTGGTATGATATTGCTCTGTTCAAATAATTTTGTTCGCATAACCCCGCATACAAGCTACAAGCCTATGGCAGGGACCAAAAAAACATAGATTACCTCACTAGAATATGTGAAGTTGATAATCCAGCTGGTGCCGTTTGGCCATGGGTCAATAATCCAGTCGTTTGCAATGATCACGATCCGGCAGCTGATGCTGTAGGTTCGGTTGATGTAGCTAATAGCCATCTAGGATGAATTAAAGTGATTGGAATTGGTGTCTGCAATTCAAACAATGGTCCAAGCTGGTTGTGACATGAAAGCTTGTATTGGTACAGTAGGTAATACTACTCGTTACCAGCATTTAGTGCTGTAATAGCATGCCTTGGTTGAAAGGCTGTGGCTACATTGCTATTGACCTAGGCCCCCAAGAGAAACGCTGCTGTTTTCTCTACAAAACTGTCCTCTTAAGAGAGGATACCCTGCTGCCACACCAGGTCACTGACCTCTCGCACGGACTATGCCCAGCCTCCATTTTGCATCACTAAATGCTGGTAACAAGTACTAACATTTGATCTACCTACCCCACAATGTTGGTACCTGTGTCACAGTGTCATGGCGTAAAGTTTATCGTCTGATGAGGTCCGGGAGCGGCAGGCAGAATCTGCCTGTCCGGAGAGGTTCCGCAGAGCGAAGGATATCTCAGATGGCTTTAATGTTTTCTTTCTTTTCCTTTTTTCCTAACTTTCTCTTTATTCATGTAACTAATACCTCGCCATAGCCTACAAGGCGGCAAGCGAGTAATGAAATAAAAAAAAAAAAAAAAAAAAAAAATTGTTCGTGTGTTGTAGGTATCTCAGACATAGAAAAGATAAAAAGATTACGTCAAGGACAGGATTCGAACCTGCGCGCCCAAAGGGCATCCGCTGACTTTCCTTACCAGGAATAGCAGGCGAACGTGTTAACCACTCCACCACCTTGACTTCATATTGATATGTATGATTAGATTTTTTCAATTATAAGTACTGTCTTTCCCCACAACCCGACTGACTGCGCGACAACATATTTCTCAACCACCAAAACAGAATTTTATATACCCTTTTCAGAGAAAATAAATAAAAGGTTATTCTTCACTTTTAATATCTCCCTTTGCACTGAAAAGACATTGTGGTCGATTAATGGCACCATGAGTTTTTCATTGATGTCTTGGCATGCATTTATATGGAATGTGCACTGGAGTGTGGTATGCACTACTTCTCTTCAACGCTCGCCATAATGGTTATAGAATAATGGCAAGAGAGTCGCCTCTTGATAACTAGTGTTTTGCTTGGCTTAATGTTGTTTAATGCCTAGTTCAAACATCAAATTGCCATTTCTGGTAGTTTTCCGATACAATTATTGCATATAATTTCTATGAGAATACGAACTTTGTGAATAACTCTACCACTTCTTTAGAAAGTTTCTTGACATGCTTCCCACATCTTTGAATAAGATAAAATATTGATATTCAAGTGTTCTACTATTTTTATCAGATTTAGTTCAGCTGTGATAAGTGGAATTCAATACTAGTGATAACACAGCGAAAAATATATGCCAAGCCTATGCCAATTTATAGTGTGAATTTCATGAGTGATAAATTCATTCAGAGCAACATATCTGAAGAGGCTAAGGTGTGTAATATAAAGAATAGTCCTTAATTTAACCAGTCTACAAGTTGCATATAAAATTCTATTCTGGTGGTTGAGATATATGTTGTCGCGCGTGGTCAGTTTTGGTGTAAACGGGCGTCGGGACGTGCTGTACGTCGCGTTGTGGTGAATTACAGTAGGAAAGCAAGCAATATACATACATTTTTCTCTCCCGCAATTTTGGGCGCGCATGGGAGCTATTGAGACGACGTGATTGAACATAGAAAGAGCGTCCGAAAGGTTCGTAACAGTGCCTACAATTCTCTTCGCTTAGCACTTCGTATGCTTTACATTTACCTCATGAAATTCAAGTACTCTGGTTGCGCTGCGATGGATCTGAGTGCCAAGATGACGTGTCACGGGCGAAGGACGTGTTAGGCAGTAGTCTACTCCTTCTAGTAACAAACACAAAGTCTGGGCACAAGAGTCCCTGAGACAATTTTTATGCCGCTGCATCTCCACGCTTCATCTTAGGATCACCACCCACGGGCCACGACACCGACAATCTCTATCCCCCAGGTCATCCGAATCCAGCACCCACAGAGCGTGGCCACCAGAACTACCGCCTAACTTAGCAGCATGCCACCTCCACGGGCTGCTCCCACAGGCAACCCCGCATTTACGTCTTCAGGCTCTACTTTAGGTAAGGCACAGCAGTACTACCCATGCCCCTACTGCCCTGCCGACCTTCCCACCCTCGAGCGTCTCAGAGATCACCAAATGTCTCTGAGGCATTGCTACTGTATTCGGTGCGGGAAGTTCTCCGCGACCGCTCTGGCCCACGATGACCATATGCGACAGAAACACGGCGCCCAGATAATTTTCAACGATTCGGCTGTTGGTGCAGTTTCTGCGAGTGGGGATGATACCAAGCTCAAGCACCCAGGTGGCGGTGGGGAAGAAAGTGACAAGCCTGATATCAATAATCATGCCCGTGCTGCAGTAGGGGAGGGACTGGAAGATTCAAAAGTCCCAGGGCCAATCGAGGTACGATTTGCGCAAGGAGAGGTTGAGAGAATGGCAGGCGCAATTGCTGTTCGTCTCTACCAATTACAAAGCAATCCTACATCTTCGCAGCAGACCCAACCGAACACCACTAAGAAGTTCGAGAACGACACTGCACCTGCAGAGAGGCCAGTATCCTCAATTATGCCCAAATCATCGCCATCATCCCAGCCGCCAAACTATTCACAGACTACTCTAGCTATTACCTCTAGTACGCTGGCCAGTAACCCTTGCCCACAACCAGCACCCTCAAATCTTCTCAGATACCTGCAGAACGCGAGCCAAATTCCGAGCCTTGCATCCGAGTCGTATGGCAGACAAAGCACCTTTGCCTGTGCTACCACGGCGCAACCACTGCTCCACAGGCCAGCCATGGAAGCCCAGAAGCAGCTGGGAGATAACGCACCATTGGGAATAGTTGATTCTGGTGTTTCACAAGCACGGACTCCAGCTACCATCAACAGCATCATATCAGCCCTCACTGCCCCCGAACCAGCGGAAACTCACGGGCCGCACCCGGTGGCACCTGCAAAACGCCCTATGAGACTCAATGACCATACAGCAAGACCGACGAATCCTACGGTGTTAACACTGGGGCCGAGCTACATCAGCAATATGGCACGCAAGGACATCCTCGCTGTAGTTACTCAGCCTCCATATTATCCTTCCAAGATACGCAAGATGAATCCCAGCGACGCCAAGGTCCTAGCTGGGAGTTCGGCCAGTAGAGGTCCTGTGGCGGACACCCCGCTCCAACAAGTACCGGCACTAGTGGCAGAATCAACAGGTCAGGTCGCGTGCGCGGTCAACCTAAATGACACCCAACGCGATCACCGCACGACGCCCAAACACCTCTCCCACACCGACCCTAAGACTAAATTGACGGAAAAGACGGAGAAAGGAGAGACCAATGCTACAGGTAACGCATCTGTGGGTGTCAAGGTCAAGTCAGAGCCATTAGGCCCCGAATCATAGAATGTGGCGAGGATGAACTCGAGATGGTCATCACTAGGCATCCTAGTGGCATACGACCGCGAGACGGTGAGGACTGGGGAAAAGAGTAGGAGGAAAGGGCAGTGACAAGGATAGGTGGAAAGGATAAGGGTTTGTGCTACGGACTTTTTTAAGAGAAATTTGCTAACTGGCTACTGGCATATCATTCTGAGCAGATGGTTGACTGGCTGCGTTTATGCTGATGTTGGGAAGCCGAGCTGTTTGTGCTTCAAATGGATGTCACGAGAATAAGGTTCAGCGAGGAGGTTTATGTCCACGAATAGGAGATTGCCATACACGATATCCTCACAGGGAATATTTGCAAGGCATGCAAGTGCTTAGTCATTAGCATACAAGTACATACATACATACTTAGCAATTAGCAGTCCAGTGGCCGTTATAGATAATAAATGTGGATTTATACTCTTGATACCTGACTTGGTCGTACATACATACTGTCAGCATTCCTTCTCCTGTGAGCTTTTAAGTAAACTAGCAACAAGTTGGCTAAATTGCGAAGTTCTACTGGGCTCAGCATCACTGGGATATTGGCCAAATGGAAATCAGGACTGTGGTCTTCCATGAATAGAATAACTGATATTGAGGTCATTATTAAATATAATATTTTGAATTCAGTAATGCGAATTTAACCTATAAATCTTGTGCCATGTAATGCAACATGCGCATTAGATAGTATAGGAAGGATATAGGGAAAAGGTCCTGTGATGGTATTGGAGACCTTATGGTAGTCGCGACGTTGGAGTATGCAGCGGAAGAAGCTAATATAATATGGAGGTGGCGTGCAAAACGATGGTACCAGCCTTGCACATGATATATACAAATTTTGACGTCCTCCGATCGGGTATTTTTTTTTTTTTTCTTTTTATTTTAATATCAGTACTCGCATGTCGCTATGGTCCGCTCGGATATGAAAATAGGATATAAGTGAAAACATGGATTAGAAGAAATGGAGTGGTCTTCGCGCGGGCATGTAGAGTAGTTTTGTATGCGTGTAAGTAGTCCTAGGATTATACGTTGCATGCCTTTTGCAATATGACAGTTTTCTCACAAGTGACCAGACTGGAAGAGTGGTCTCTTTTATGCGGCATGCAATAATCTAGGGGAGTCTGGAGGGTGTGTCGAAACATGACATCTGTCACCCGTGTTTGAGCTATCACGTTATATCCGTTACCCGTATGTTGCTGTTACTAATAGATAGTTTTTTTTCTGTTGCTGTTTTGTTTGTTTATTAAGCTATTGGTTGCTACTCTGTTCTTTGATCTACATTACATTGCCAATTATGTGTATGAATCATGCAATAACGCCACAGCACCAACTTCACCGCCATCTCGCTTAGCTAGTTGCATGCCACGCATTCCGTGACTTCTGCACTTGCCTGATATGTTACACTTACCTGTTTAGTTATGGTTCTGCAATCTACGTCATGCAACGCTCATCATGTATATAATCCTGTTTGTTCTGCATCTCTTTAATCAATTAGACTTATTCGACACATCTCCTCTATTCCTTCTGAGAAACTCTCTTGTTCTAACGTGACAAAACCCTCCCTACCCTATGTGCGACGCCGGAATTCCGCGGTCGACTTTTCAACAGGTTATGAGCCCGGCTTTACGCTATAAAAAGGTATCAAGCCGCACCCCTCATTTCTTCCTCTTCGCATCTCTCGTTTCGCCCCGTCGCTCTTCGTTACCTCTCATTCTTTAAGTCTGACTCACATTCTCTCAGTTTTCTCTATCATTTTGCACCTCGCCATAGCCCATAGGGCGGCATGCGAGTAATGATATAAAAAAAAAAATATCATTTTGCGCTTTTATCCACCTCTACAACGATCGCCGATCGCAGTTCTTCCTCCTCCTCCTCTACTACTCCTACGCCAACTGACGAAAAATATGAAGCCACCACCATCAAGATTACAACACCTACGATTCTTGTCGGAACCAACTACAACGTATGGCGAAGCGAAACAGGCACCACTCTTGACGCAGCTGATGTACTTGACGTAGTACTTGGCACGGAAGTCAAACCTGAACAGGACCGCCATTGCAACTGGGAATGAAAGAATACGATGGCCAAACTCCATCTCGTTCAAGGGGTCTCCCTCGAGTACAAGCACATAATATCTCAGAAGAAGACCGCAGCAGAAGCTTGGAGGGAGCTGGAGGATACACTTGACTGCAAGAATGCAACCTCTACGTTTCATACACTCAATAACATTGCTGGACCTTCACAAGGACGATCCCACAACCACCGCAGTGCACATTCAGGCATTTGAAGCACAATGGACTCACCTTGCTGGTAAAGTCAATGTGGCAGATAACTCAAGGCCCTATGTCAAGGCACTGCAGCTGGTTCCCGCCGATATTGCACTGAAAGCACAGCTTCTTCCTCATACGCTTCCCTCCTCAATCGGGACGCCGACCAGGCAGAGTGGAGGAGACACATAGACGACGTCACTGACCAGGGTTGGGCCCCAGCCTACACGGATGGGAGCGGCTTAGAGGGCAGAGCGGGGGCGGGGGTCTTCCAGAGCGGCAGGGGCGAATCGACCTATCTAGGCACGCGCGCCACCGTGAACGATGCGGAACTAATCGCTATAGCCAGGGCGATGGACAGCGTGGAAGGAGAGCTTCTAATTCTGACGGACTCGAAGATGGCGATAGCAAGGATGGAGGCTATAGCCAAAGGTGACCCCATGTCACAGACTAGCCAAGCAGGAATGGTCCGCATTAAGGAAATAAAGCCCCGGACGCCGCGGATCAAAAGATAGGCCCCGCGCCCCAATGAATAAGTCACCGCTCAGGAAATTAAGTCACCGCTCAGGAAATAAACCACCGTCCAGGGAAAAGTACAGGAAACTATAGTCTCCTATGTCATGTCCAGCTTTTGTATTTAATTCATGCCTTCCCCTCATGTACATAAGTCCTCAAGCAACGTCTTGTTCCCTGCCTTTATCTACAACAGTACCGATACCGTAAAACCGCTCTGTCAAACTTGTGACCGGGACCTGCGAGTAACGTACTACGGCTTTTTACACTACGTTGCTTCCTCAATAACCCACAGAAGATACACTGGACACTTACCGGGATCCCGAGCCACCCATCGCCTGGGGAAGTAGTGAATCTGAGAAAGAAGAAGACTTCCCATCATCCCAAACACCAAGGCCCACAACCTCAGAATCCACAACCATGGCCGTTACCATGACAAACGAGCAACTTCAGCAGTTGCTAAAGGCCCTTAATGACAAAACCAATGCCCCCAAAATTAAGGAACCAGACACATTTTCGGGAGACCGCTCAAAGCTTCTAGGATTCCTGGGACAACTTGCCCTACAGTTCGAAAACGATACTACCAAGTTTAAAACCAAAGTCTCTAAAATCCTGTTCACCGTCTCATACCTCCGCGACTTACCAGCAAAATGGTATGAGCCATATCTATTTAACCCTACAGCTCGAGACAAGGCCTTCCCCACATACAAGGACTTCACGCAAAAGATTACAGCTGCTTTCGGCAATACCGATGAGAAAGGAATGGCGCAGCGAGAACTAGGGAACCTAACACAAGGGGATAACTGGTTCTCTGTCCATTGGGCCAATTTTCAGCACCTTGCTTTGACTACTGGTCTTGATGAAGAAGCTCAAGTCAAGTTCTTAAGACCAAGTCTAAATCATAGGTTACAGAACTGGCTTGCGGTGCAAGTGGACGCTCATGAATGGGACCTAGAGAAGTTAATAAAGAATCTGATTGTTATTGACAATAATTGGAGCCAGATGAAGCGTCAACAACACCCAACTATCTCACCTCAGAACCCCAAAAACCAAAGCTCAGGCTCCCGAACGACTGCTACAAATACCAATACAACTACTGGTACAGATAATACTCCTCGAACCTATACTAAAGTGGCATCCCAAGGATACTACAGACTTATGGAAATGGAAGTTGATGCTCTCCGAAGAGGGAAACTCACTCAGGCCGAACGCTAACGACGAAGCCAATTTGGACTATGCTATTACTGTGGTAAGAGAAAACATCTTGCTGTCAACTGTCCTGAAAAGCAAAACCAGCAGCTCCGTCACCAAGCACCAGACTCTGCCGCCACTCCTCCTCGAAAAGTTAATCAAGTCCAAACCGAATCAGAAGCAGGAGGTGTCAAGATTGAGGAGCTAAAAGATCCAGAGCAGTAAGGAAGGGTAGCCCCTTACCTGCTCAACCCAAGGGCTCTGCTGCTGCCGCCTCATAGCTCACAGCTCTCACAGCTCCTACAGCTCTCAGAAGTACTCTTACCAATAGCCCCATAGTTGCTTCTGTCATTTCTGCTACTACCCCTTCTATTTCCATTTCTCATGTCTCTACTCCTTACCCTAAACTGACTGTTACTTACTTTCCTATGCCCGAATCCTACAATGATACACAAGTTCTATGTATTTACCCTGAATTCCCTATTGATATTTCATTATATTCTATATCTCTTGAACCTTCTGCTCCAGATGCTGAACTAGATTCTTCTTTTGCTACTGCTTTCACTACTTTTGATGATTCTCCTCTCTTCTTATCTGTATATGTATCACAGTCAAATTCAAGTTCCACTTTAGTGGATTCAAAGCCCATAGCTTCCTATGCATTTCTAGACCAGGGTGCGCAAGGGAATTTCATGCATCCTAGACTGGTCAAGAAGGTCAGATTCCAGGTTCAACCTATCATTCAAAGTGTCAAGCTCAAATTCATAGACAGAAAATTTGCTCGAAACCCCATAATATCAGAAGGATGTATAGTTGAACTAGAAATAAATGGCCACCATGAGCTTCTAGAATTCGGAGTAACAGACACCTGTGGCGATAACCCCTTGGTCCTCGGAATGGGTTGGCAGTGACTGTTACGGCTACGGTAAGACTTACCTGCCTAGGGGAACACTTACTCTGAATCGTTACATATGACCAATGCTGATACACCGGACTGATCACCCGTTAGGCTTGGCAGTAGATTCATTTGTTTATCGAATAGGGTAGTGCTAAGGAAGTGTGTGTCAAACGTTTATGGTAAGACCTCCGGGTCTGCAATGCACTCGGCTTATTAAAGCTAATATATGCGCACATGCACTAGTAGTACATATCATTATCTTGCGTCTGTACTATTTTTGCATGTTTCTGTTACGTGTGCCTATTACCACATGTATTGGCATTGATAAGGAATTGCCACGTTGCCAGTCATTTATTCATTTGTTGACTAGTCAGTATGACTGCGCTTAAGTCTATATAAGCGCCGGCTGGCGATAGCATAGTTAGAAGAATCAAGACACTAGCGGTGTTCTAAGTTCTCTATAACTCTGAAACCTATCGTTTCCTTATTACGCCCGTGAATCGCTCCGCTCCGCTCCACGCCAAACAGCTGCCCATTCGGCCCGCCGTATATACACCTCCGTGGCGACTCCGGCCCGCCGTATACATACCTCCGTAGCGACTCCGGCCCGCCGTATACACTCCTCCGTACATATTAGTACTGCACTGTTGTAGAGTACAACTGATGCGTAGATACTCTCTAAAGCTACAAATATAAAGACATATAGAAGAAGATATTTTATAACAGCTGGTAGTATGGGGTAATAGTTTTGGGTAGCTGAAAAGTAGTCACGGTGTGGCATACCTAACTAACATAGGCAGGCTGCTTACTCTATAGCCATGATGACTCCATGACGTGGCCAAACACGACCAAACTAGCTATGCTTCCTCAGAATAGGTAATAGAGTATATGCCAAGATAAATAAGATTTCACATAGGATCATGGACACTTGGCAGCTCAGAATATGTCTAGCATAGGATTTGGGATATACCAAATAGGTCACTACTCACCTCCTAAAAATTGGGTCAATGAATATGCGGAAGATAATTCCATGTATTCTGCCATGCTCTGGCTTCAATTTGAGCCCCCTTGAGAGCTATTTGCACCCACAGGAATTTTTTGTTGTCATATCTGGAAAATGTTCAATTTCTTAGTTATGCACAATTTCTTGCTACAGGAGCATACAGTGCTATGTTACAGATCTCAAGCTGTTACTACTCATGTATTGTAATATAGCACTGGTAGTACCATTGCTACCATTCCTACTATTGCATGAGCAGGTAGAGCGTTACAGTGAGTTGGTATTTGCTGGTAGGTGCCAGAGGAGGTTATTTCATAAGGTAGAGGGGTGAGGCAACTGTAGATGCTGTAGGAGTAGCATTTTCACTTTTTTCCCTTCAAATTCAGAATCAGCGCAGTTAATATGGTCTATAATTAATTCATCATACATATTAGAATATATTCTGTGAGATATGCCTGACATTTTGATGTTGGGGAGGGTGCAAAACCGGTGCCAAGGTGCCCAGCGTTACCGGTGTGCACATCGTTACCCATACGGTACTGGTACGCACTGACTAGACCTCAACTACAGACCACTACAACGCCTGGGACAAAGGGTCGCAACACTCGCAGGCATACTGGGGGGCAAGGGCTTACGACAGTGGGGCCACACAATCGGCAAAACAGAAAGCCCGGAGTGCCCGTGGTGTGGCGAAGAGGAGGAGACCACCTCCCACGTACTGACCCGGTGCAAGACCTGGAAGAAGAGATTGCCGGTGGGAGAAGGAGATTTACTCAGACCACCGAAGAGCAAGGACAAAGACGCACTGATAGACATCCTAGATTGGGCGAGACGATAACAGCAATTTCTATTTCTATATTTTCCGAAGGGGTGAAGCCCAGATCAATTTTCCTTATTTCCTAATCTTCCTGCTCAATAGTCATCTATCTCTATATCTTCCGAAAGGGTGAAGCCGGGGAGAAGATCCCTTTTTATATCTCTTTTTACATTTCCCTATCTTACATCCTGTATTTAACCTCGCCATAGCCCCTAGGGCGGCATGCGAGTGCTGATGTAAAAAAAAAAAAAAAAAAAAAAAAAAAATACGCACTCCCTACGTGCGCGAAAAGGACTGGAAATGGCAAAGGGGAAAAATCACCCGGAAACGTTGACAGGATCATAAAGATTCTAGTTTTGTTGACATTTGCAGTAGTCTCTTGTGGAGAGAAATTATACATTATCTACAGAATAGGCGACGTCGTGATTTAGACTAGTACTTACAGTACAATAGGCATGTTTACATAATAAATTCTTTATCCCTAGTACTTTGCAATAGTAAATACAATGGGTATATACGTTCACCGAACGTCTTGCCAGTAGGAATAATGACTAGTTTCTGACTTCGGTTTACAATTGCTTTTTTCATGATGGATAATCTGGGGCAGTACTGTCTTTCTCCACAACCCGACGTGCACCACGTCCCGACGCACGTTTTACACCAAAACTGAGCATGCGCGACAACATACAGTATATCTCAACCACCGGAATAGAATTTTGTATGCACACTTCAGGAGAAATAAATAAAGGGTTATTCTTCACCTTTAATCCCTCTATTTGCACTGACAAGACATTGTGTTGATGAATGGCGCCATGAGTTTTTCATTGATATCTTGGCATGCATTTATATGTAATTGAACTGGAGGGTAGAATGCACAATGTCCCTTCAACGCTCACCATAATGGCTATAGAATTGTGGCTAGAGAGTCTCCCCAATAGTCCTCTTGTTAATTGGTGCTTCAATTGGCTTAATGTTGTTTGATGCCTATTTTATACATCAAATTGCCATTTCAGGTAGCTTTCCTATACCATTATTGCATACAGTTTCTATGAGAAAATGAATTTTGTGAATAACCCCACCACTCCTTGAGAAGTTTTCTTGGTGTGCTCTCACATCTTTGAATAAGATAAAATATTGATATTCAAGTGTCCTACTGCTTTGATCAAATTTACTTCAGGTGTAATAAGTGGAATTCAATACTAGTGATATCACAGCGAAAAATATATGCCAAGCCTATGCCAATTTATAGTGTGAACTTCATGAGTGATAAATTCATTCAAAGCAACATATCTGAAGAAGCTAAGGTGTGGAATATGAAGAATAGTCCTTACTTTAACTGCTCTACAAGTTGCATACAAAATTCTATTCTGGTGGTTGAGGTATATGTTGTCGCGCATGCTCAGTTCTGGTGTAAAACGTGCGTCGGGACGTGGTGCACGTCGGGTTGTGGTGAATTACAGTTTTTTTTTTTTTTTTGTGTGTGTGTGTGAATTACAGTATTGTGGGCAGTATCCTGCGCCAAAGCAACATTTCTCCGTATCTGCATACCGCTCCAAATGCCTTGAAACTGTGACTACGCTTCTGGGCAATGTAATCCTCTGCATATCAATAATCTCTGTTACGAGATTCTCACATGTAAGCTTCACCACCTGCCTAGGCAATGTCCTCCCATATGTGATTTGCTGTTTGACAAATTAGAGGTTATGCACTATTAATACTATGATTTTATTAATATGTGTAGTTCTGGAATCTCGATTTACTGCTTATTGTGGTATTGGTATCTAATAATGATCACGGTGTAACAATTCTCCTGCCTGCACAAAAGCTTGCCGGCCGGGAGCACAGAAAAGCACACCGGCCGTGTAGTGTAACCCAGAACCTGTTGAACGCAGCTAGCGTCAATTCTATAACTCACTAATATTCTATGATCCAATGGCGAAGCTTGTTAATCATTAATTCCTGGCCTTAACCAACAGCAGCACGGGCAAACCTTATTATATTCAGCAAATGAGCGCAATGTGTATAATAAAAAGGCATGCTTTCTCTCCACTTGCCACGCGAGCAAGCGGTTGGCTGGTTCCTGTATCATAAATGCTAAACTCGAGCCAATTTGTTTTAGTGGCGGCTGCAGACAGTAAATTTATATGTATTACTCGAACGCCAGGAAGCTAGATGTACAGAGTTTGCCGAACCCCAAAGGCTGCTGGACGGATGTCATATACGTCTATAGGCACAGTTACCTGCGGTGTAAATCGTGTTTTCTTGAAACATCCCGGTGAAGTGTCGATTTACGTGGCTTGTTCCACTAGCAATAGATAACGGCTGCAGAAATCGCTGGCTTGAAACTCAAAATCAGCTAATGGCGACGACGGTATATATACCAGTCCTAGCCCTGCTTCTGGCACTGGTTTCGGCACTGATGGTAATGCCAGGCCCCACCGTAAAGCCTTGATTCTACTTCCTGCAAACCTATTTGGTGTTTTCAACCAAAGACACACTGACGTGAACGCCATATAATAGATCGCGAGGTATTAAATTTCTCTGTACACGTACTTTGCAAAAACTAGTTTATAACAATTTCGATTACAGTCCTCAGCGCCTTGCACGCCAACGTCAGCGTTTTTCAATTCCATTTTGCTTGCACTAATAATTAGAACCATGCCTGGGACCTCAGCAGCTAATGCAGTGGAACGCCTCATCTGCCCATCATGCTCTTCTTCCCGCACCTTTAAAACGCGAAGAGCCCTCGACGAGCACACACGTGCAAAACATCGAGGCCTCCGGTGCCCTAATTGTCCTCAAAGCAAAATGTTCAGAAGCGCAGAGGCCCTGGCTGAGCATAGTCGAGCAGTGCATGCCTTCCCGTGTCCATGGTGCGGAAAAGTTTACCGTTCTGTTTATGAGCGGCAGCAACATCAGATGAAGGAGAAGCATTGCCATTGTATGGTATGTAAAGTTTTTTTTCCGAATGCAGCAGCACACATATCGCACTCCAGAAACATGCACCAAGTTGAGATTGAGGGGAAGGTGGCCGAGGATGAACGACAGATGCATGGGAAAGCGCAGGTGATGCATGTACTGGATACGCCACCGCCGAGTTACCTGCAGTCAATAATGCCATCATTGCCCTTGCAGCATAGAGGTCAGACTACTGGAGTAGCCGTGTCGACGGGGTTACAAGTGGATACAGTCCCATCGGTCCACACTTGGTCCTGTCGACCCGAGCCACTACCATCAGAGGATGCCAGTCGCACATACATATGCAGCTTCCCAAATCCACCCCAAGATCCCCAACTGTGTGGTCGCCAGTTCAAGACCCGCATGGACCTGAACCAACATCAGCGACAGAAGAAGCATGGGTGCTGTCAATACTGTTCGCAGTGCTTCGACGACCCACAGGGCTATCAGTTTCATCTAATGATGGTGAACCATGAGGTCCCAGAAGGAGGGTTGCCCAAACAGGCAGCGTTGACAAGTAGGGAGCTGATGAGAAGGGGTTTACCGGCGGATGTGCCGAGGGCGCCAAGGGGAGGTAGGTTAATCAGTGCTCACGGAACACCAGTAGCACCGGCCATGGTGGTGAGTCAGTCAATGGCCAACCAAGATGCGCAGGCGGAATACCAGAGCATGGGCACTGGCTCTCCCGTGCCAAGCGTAGATCGCCCAAGGCAAGCGTCGACATCTTCAGTTGCGACGTCAAGTAGGACGTCCACCGTCAGTGACGTGGATGTCGATGAGACACCGGCTTCACGCAAGGTCCCCAGGGAGCTGCCAGACGCTGCAGCATCTTTGCCACTGACCACCGAAACCGAACCGGCGAGGTCCCCGGCGCCTCCTTCGTCTGCAACCACCCCCTCAACTTGCGCAGATAAAATGCACAATAGAGTAGAGGCCTTTGTAGCCACGGAGATCACGGGAACGTTGCTGGGGGAGGTTGGTACACAAGGGAGTATCGATGACAGCAGTGCTGGCGACGATGGGCTCAATGGGACTCGAATGAACGGCTCTAAGTGGCCGTGGGGAAATGACGAATCCTTGATATGAAATTGTCCTGGCACAATCTTGGTTTACACAGAAGATATTAGGACTGTGTTGCTACAATGGCTATTAGAAATTTGTCCGCCGCAGCACTGGCTGTGCGGTGACCGTCTGATTCATGTTGGAGATGAAAAGAGATCTACCGTGCCGTCTATCGAGATCCCTCTTATCAAGTGATCATGAACTAGTTACATTTTTTTTTTTTTTTTTTTTAATTCACATGACCCCGCATGCAGCTATTCGCCATGGCAGGGCGAAATAGTTACATGCGAAGTAACAAAGCTCCGCATGATTTTATGCTCGGCATATTCACGTACATATTCTTTTGCAGTATATAACAAGTTGCCGCGTAGTCAGATTACAAGACTAGTTGCCTCCCTGTCATTGAGTGTGTTAAACTTCCGAAGTGGCGGAAGGTTCTTGGCACTAAAACAACCAACTGGCCTGGCTACAATAGTCTGTCATTATGCCAAGAAGATTCCGACACAAATTAATTATGATCGTCCACTTGTGTATATGCAGCGATAGCTCAAAAGAGAACATGCGACCTTCACATTCAACATGAAGTCCAATCGTAAATTGAATGAAAATTTTGAATATATGAGACGGATTCAAGGAAAGACAAACAACTAAAAGCAAAAGCTCCCTTTGAAGTGCTCCAAACATCCACTGGCTCTCAAAAAGATGAGTCAAACTCTCATATTGGGTCAGATCGGGGCTGCGGTGCTTATCCAGTGTGACCAAATAATCACTTGTTGAGGTCGCCTTATGAGGGAGCAGGGAATTTGTGGGGGCGAAGAGGCTCATCCCCAATAATACCAAATATCTGAGTCCAATATGCAAGTTCGGCTGTTGACTGTATCCTATATCCGACACACGTGTCCACACCACACCCTTTTCTAGGATCAGTATTCGTATACCGCCCCTGCGGTCTATGACGGGATTAACAACGTAGGAGACAATAACAATACAAAAACAAACCTCGCCATAGCCCCTAGGGCGGCACGCGAGTAATGATATAGACAAAAAAAAAATACAAAAACAAGAATGGTTGCGACAACAACCACAACTAAAACCAATATCAAAGTCAAAATATCCCCGTTGAATAATGAAGATGACAAAGTAACAACCTGTCGCTTCAAGCGTCCGAAAACCTTCGCCATCGCTACACACTAGACGTAGATGCGTCTTATTCAGGAGCTTATATTATTCTGGGTGACGTGAAAGGCCCGCAGCTGCCCTGGCTCGCGTGTGCGCTCGTGGAGAAATTGATCGCGTCACGCTGGAGGTCCTCTTCATAGACAAAAGTTGGTGAAGGTTGCTCTGCTCTTAGTTGCGAGGTGTGACCCTTGACTTCTCCCTGCAGTAGGCTCCACTTTTACTCCTTTTTTTTTCCTGTTGCATGTGCCAGCTGGCCGCCTTGTTATCCCGGTCCCTCATTGAGCCATTCTCTTCGCTGACGGTCGTATTCCGCGCTTATGTCCTTCGCCTTGATCATCCCTTCCTTCATCAACTTGGTGACTGCCTTAGCTCGTAGATACGCTCGATATCGAGTCATCTGTAACTTTTCTTCCATTAACAACCAATTACTATGTATATCAGGGAACGGGCCGACAAAAACGCTATCGATCCAATATAAAAATACCCAATAGTTAAGCCCCAAGCTCGGGCCGGTGACGATCATCCAATACGACAGGTTTGACTTTGCACGTACATTTTCGTCCCCAATCTATATTAACAATCCCCTGCTCATCATTTGAATTCTCCTGTACCAACGTTAGGCTCAGCACATACGAATCATAACCCAATCCTCGCCAGGCGGCATGCGGGTAATGAAATATATTAAAAAATAAATAAATAAATAAAAATCATAACCCTAGCATTCATGCTAGTTGAATCTAGAACTGGCCATGTGAATAAAAACGTATACGTACAAGAGGTAGAAACTATGTCTCCCGTACAAGTCCACCAGGTGATAAATGAGCTAAATTTCAATGATAGCATAATACGTTGCATGAGCATGCCCGAAACAGGAGCCTATTCCCAAAGACTTGATTAAAACATTTACCGATGACAGCTTCCCAGTCCGAGCGCAAGCTCCAAATTTAAATCGAGATAAATGTCCATGCACTAGAAATGCTGCTGAAAAAGCCTGTAGAGGCAAAAGAATATATGTGGTTTCGACATGTTCCAGCCAAAGGAATGAGCGTGTATTAACAACAATGGTGAACCAACATTTATATGATAATGAAAGGGACCCTGAATGCGAGAAGCCATGCCTTATGCCAGAAAATGATGATCATTTCAAGCAATGCAGCCCCAAGACCATCCTTTGTAAATGAACAATGCATTGTAACCAATCTCCATACTCGGAAAAACCATAGCCCACAGGGCGGCACGCGATTAATGAAATAAAAAAAAAAAAAAAATACTCGGAAAAATTCATCTGGACCAATGTATCCGAACGACTAGGAGCAAAACCCAACCAAACCTGAACGGAACTGGATGTCATAACCTCAGACTTCAGATCTTCGCCGCTTTGTTACGGCTTCCAATCGCCCCTTATATGGTACCTGATTACGTTGACTACGTCTACTTCCGGCTATAGGAGATTTGTGCCCGTCGTCATCCTTAACCATAGGCCTCACAGGGATATAGTCCCCGTCGTTGTCATTCATTAGGCTGTTGCCACCAGCACTCTCTCCAGAATCTTCATCCTCCCACTCCTCGTCATAGCGCGGCCGTTGTCGTTTTCGTCGGGAATATGTTGGCTTTCGGTCATCAACGCCTATTGTTTCCGCCTGAAGGTCGCGTCTTGCTCGAACATGACGTGTGTCTTTTGCATAATCTGTATTATTCGGGTCTGAAGAGGCTTTCCACTGCCTCCTTCGTCTTTCACGGGCCTGGGTCTCCTTTCGTAGTCGGATCTTCTGCTGTGCTTCAGCTTTGAATTTCTCGACAATGGCCGTCGCGCGTTTAGATGCACGCCAAATTCTCATAATTGGTTCCTTTTTCATTAAATATCGATGAAATCGCTCGAAGCTCAGAGCGATTTCGGCATTTGCATGCTGTTGTAGTTCAGGAGGAATAGGATGAATGCCGAAAAGGTCTTTTATGGAAAATGTGAGGGAGCGCTGCTCTTCTGGAAGATCGACGTTGAACTTGTTATCTTTTGTAACATGGGCTTCAAGTACGCGTTCAATGGATGTGGTTGGAATATGGCTAGGTTCATCCGTTGCGGGATCTCTGTAGGTGTCATCAGTCAGCGGAGCTCGACGGTATACTCTCACGGTACAATCAATGTTCTCCAAAAGTGGAAATTCCATTTCCCCGACTTTGTCCTTCGTGAGGAAAAAGGCCATCATTTCTCCTTTTATTTTATCCATTGCTGCTTTATCAGCAGCAAGTTCGTCAGGTGGTTGTGCTTGAAAACCCATCCAGTTAGGCCAATCGTATCTTTTTGGTTTGAGCGCCCGCTTGTCACGGCCATTGTACTGGTCAGTTTCAGTTTCGCTTATTCCCGCCGTCTCAGACAAATGGTCCCTAGGAGGTCTCTTCTCGTTGCTGTTTTCAAGAATTATGTTTCTCAATGACTTGTCCTTGCTGCTGCCCAGTGATACCTCGTTTTCTTCTACGTCTTTGTCGAATGTTGCGTTCTTCCTTTTCCGACTTGGTTTTTCCTCAATAAGTATCATTATGACAGTTGAGGTTTTCCCTCCCGTGCAGGTGAGCCAAAGCTCAGCGTCTTCCAAAAGCATGCGTTCTTCTTGTGAGAAGCCAGCTTCCACTACAGTAACCGGAAATTCCAAGTCGTCACCAAAAAATATGCCCAAATCAGGAATTTTCTTAGAACCTAGGATATCCGCACTGCGCTTCAACAGATGCTGTTCCTCATTGTCATTCGAGAAATTGCGTGACCCTATGTATCCAAGGTTAGGGGGATGTAACATAATTTCACAAAACATATATGCAACAAAGAGGAAAAACACAAGAGAATAAATTGAGTACCTTGCCTACTGAAATGAAAATATGCATCTGGCTCAAGCCCAGTCACTCTCACTAACTCAGCAAATCCTACCCCGTGAAGAAGTTCCGGAAAAGCCTCATGATATGGACTCGGGTCACAATCAATGGTGAATGTTTGAAAAAGCCCGTTATAGCTGTACCGGATGTCCCAATTTTTCCGATCCTCGAGGTCCAGAGCCCCCAAAGTTGCCGCCTCCCAGTCGCAAAGATCCGCATAGGTAACATTGCGGATCACAAGGCGCCGCTCGCTAGAACTATGTTTAAGAAATCTGAATCTCTCGAGTGTCAAGTCTTGCAGCAACTCCGGAGGAGAAAACCAAGCTGGGAGCTCCGGGCTGGAAGTCGAAATTGTATCGCCAGCGCTACATCCCTGTTGTTCTTGTGCGCGTAGCCTCTGGGTATGCTCCGGAGCCACGCACGCACTAACCATGCTAACTAAAGGGGACGGATTTTGAGACGGCGGCGGCGTTGGGGGTAGGGAGTGAATAAGGCGATCGGCTGGTTTCTCTTCGTCCAGTTCCATGGGATCAGAATGAATCACTCTTTCGGGTGAAAGTTTTCGCGGTCGGAGGGGGGAGGAAAATGGTGAAGGTTGATTCGGAAAGAGATCTGTCCTATCGTGCGATCGATCTTTATCCTTAGATTTTAACGGCTTTGCTAAAAGGGGTTGTTGGTTCAGGTTTGCTGGCTTTGCAGGAGAAGTAGGCAATACCACCCTGTGCGGTGTTATTCCGGAGGTTGTTGAGTTCGGCCCATCATGTTGTCCTGCCAAAGGGTCACCCTTCTTTGGTATGCCCTTGCGTATTCTGTGCCCTCGCATCCTGCTTTTTTTGTATGCACTCAATACTATGTCGTTTGTGCTTGAGCTATGACTCGTGGAGAAGCGGGAGGAGGAGTGGCGGGTATCAGCTGGCGTTGAGTTTGAACGAGCTGGCGTGAAGGAAACGGCAACTGGAATGGATGGTCCGACATAATAACGCCTAGCGTTACCCCCGGTTGTAATGACGGGATACATTCAAGAAATTAATCCGGTTGGTTCAGCACAGTCTCGAGCAGGTTTAGCAATCACAGCGGCACCTTCTCGTTCCGAAATTTGCGGCAAAATAGGCATTAACACTGAGAGCACAGTATGCTCAAGGAGAGTTGCAAGTCTTTGACTGATATAAATAATTTACAGCCGTATGATACCTCATATTTTGGAAACCTTCGCATTTTGAATGATTAAACGCTTATGCAACAGATTGGTTGTTCGCGGCTGAATTACGATGTGAGAACTAGGTGCTGGTTGTGACCGCAACTGCTTCGCTTTCGCTAAACTATTTGATATATAATGGTCAAAAGCGACCGCATCGTTCGACGGAAGAAACTCTGACTGGTTTGTGTGAAGACAACGCGCTTCTGCATGTATCTGCGGCACAGCCGAGCTCAAAATGTCATACGTTGCACTTGAAGTTGCCTGAATAATTGTGCACTTTACGATTACCTCAAAACAGCCTATCCTTCCTTCCTTATCTTCCAAGTTTCCTTCTTGGGCCGACCGGCAACCCCTTTTGGTGGACCGGCGAATTGGTTGCTTGAGATGATCAGCCAACAAGCGGCCCAGTGATCGGATCTCCCCGCGAGTAAGCAAATCCCAGCAATCCCTTCTACGAGTGGTGCAGTTATACGTTCTTGTACAATTTCTATTGAGCACTCTGGTGTACCAAGACTATAGGTACTAAAGGTTCAAGTTGATTGTCATACATGATATGTTGTAAGGTCTACTCGAGTACAGTTACATGATCTGCCGAGTCAGAGACACGAGAATGAACCGCCTCCCAAAAATAGCTTGCATGCGTAATGGATTTACTTGGTTATCCTGGTTTCATTCCGTGGAAACAGTTGAAGTTAATGTTCTTGCTGTTCGCAGCTACTGTATTACAAACATGTATTCATCTATACCGCCCATATACCCAACGTGCACGTAGGTAATAAGAAGACAAATCTCACGGTTGAATAATTTCTTCGCACAGCAGAATAGTAGTCAGATACTTTCAAAGCATGTACTGCAGTTTCATACTTTTAAACATACTCCAATACCGATGCCGTTCACTGCGTGGTCTTGTTCCCTTCCCTATGATTTGCACTTTCAGTAAAAGTCCTCGCCCTTGCTGACGAAGTTTCATCACTGGTGGAAAAGTACTGAATTCATTGACCAGAGGAAATGAAGCAATGATCCATGGCTGCCGCGAAATATCTAGTAAACCAATGCCGGCAATCTACATAGTAGTGATCTGCCGCCAAGTCTGCCCCCTGTGGCCGACATAAGCGGGGAATTGCGACACAACTTGACCAGGGGTATATGGGTCCCGCCAGGCTGTTAGACTCCATATATGCGGGGGTTATCTAATCAAAAAGGACGGGGGGAAAAAGGGATAGAAACACAGTAAGGTGCATTGCAGAGCTGTTATGGCATAACGCAACCATAGGTCTTCACAGTTACTTATGTAGATATAAGTTACTCGTACTAGTACCGTAAATTAAGTTCGTACGAGCAGCACTAAGTTGCAGAGTGCATGCACAGTAGAATACAAATAAGTACGGCTTTCCCTTGCTATACCGGATGATCGCAGTCTGATACATCTTGCTCCCATACAGAGGAGCTTCAAGAGCTAATGGATAGGAGTGATAATATTGCAGCTAATCGATATTTCAACCGTGGCAAAAACTCTGCTGGAAGGCAAGACTCAAATATTCTATCGAATTTAATTAATTGATTTATTTGCAGGATTCTGGTATGGATTGGTGATGTTTACGGTGCGGTGCGGGTGCGGTGCAGTGTGGGGTTGCGTTGAGTGGGGGCGGTTCGTAGCAAATCTAAGGTAAAGTAAATGTTTTTCCAAAAGTAACGGGACTGTTTCGTGCTGTAGATTTTTCAGAAATGTACTGTGATAGCGTACCTTACCTTTACATTTCAGGGCGAAACATAGCCAATAGGTATTGTTGCCAAGACGCGAAAATGTACAAATGTTCCTTTACTGTAGATAATTGATGACCACCGCTAGTCTCGTGACCAGACCACCGCTATTATTTGCTCCACCGGATATGCTAATGCTGATATGTCCAATGGCGGATTTTGCAAAGTCCGGTTAACTCATATTCGGTTATTTTCCGGTTATTAATAATCAATGTTGCTGTAGCAACGTGTTGTTTGTGGCTGAGTTAACCGAATTTCTGGCAATTTTCCGGTTATATAACAGAATAAATTCGGTTAAACACAAAGTGCGGTTAAGGACTTTACATCAACACCAAAGTATCTTGATATTTTTTTACTTGCTCAAATGTCTTCTCAAACCCCTTCTCTATCACCTGCGCCTACAATTTTAGCATCCCGTGGGCGTGGTCGTGCAACATCGTCCTTACCGCAAACTCAATCTCCGGCACCTCAAACCCAATCACCAGCACCTGCAGACAACTTACGTACTCGACTCAATGATGAAGAAAAGCTTCATCTAGTCCGCTTTTGCATTGAATACCAAGTGGAGCATGTCAAAGGCAAGAAAGGAGCTTTTTGGCAAAAAATCAGAATGTTACTGAAAGAACAAATTGGGAAGGACCTCCGAGATCCTCATAGTACAATGAGAATCTTGCTTCAACAGTTTGAAGTACAAAGGCTGCCGCAGATGCGACAGATAAAGTGGTCTTGCGGCGCGAGGTTATCGCCATAGGTCGAATATGCGTGCGGTATGCGTGGAATATGCGTGCAGTTATGCGTGGAAAATAACCGAAAAAATAACCGCAGAAATAACCTAGGTACGTTGCAAAATCTGGGCCGTTTTTTGGTTCGGTCATGATGACTAATGGTTACCCGGAAAATAACCGAATTTCAATAACCGGACTTTGCAAAATCCGCCTAATAATCTTGGCTGCCCCGTCTTTGCATTCACCTTAAACATGCTTACTAAACTTGACATTACATAATCAAATTAGGCTGTCATTGTCGATCCACTTCTGATTCAATTTCTGCCAAGCATTTTATTGTATAACGACCAGATTTTGCAGATCCAGTATAGCAAGGGAAAACTTGTATTTATGTTAGCCTAAAATTATCCCGCGCTTAGTGACCGATCCGCGATAGCAATTGAAGCTCAATCAATGGTGTGCATTGCACTACACCGTAGGGGTCCCGAATTCGTAAATGGGGAACCACGGACGGTTGACCGAGTGCTTACATACGTTTATGGCGCCTGCGTCGGAACTTTGGCTGCAACCCTTGACTTCACTGGCATTAAGTTGACGACGTCGACCCTTCTGATTTCTGTATTCAATATTGTCGCCCCCGTGCTTCATTCAAGTCCTATATGGATCAAACGCAGGAACTTGTGTAGGTGGTACCGCATAGAATTGCATAAGAGTCTGGAGTGATGTAACGCAGTTGGCTCCAGCTGTACAGTAGACTTTCTAATGTAGCACTGTTGGCTGTTTCCCCAACTTAAGAAGTGTGTAAGAATCAGGGTCAGTTAGTGGGTGATTGAACCTATCGTCTGCATTAATTAGCCTTTAGGTAAATAAGGAAAGTCTGGAGAGCATATATCTCAACACTCAGAGCAGAATTATTAATGCCACTTGCCGGGAAGATAAAGAAAGGGTTATCTTCGGATATGTCACTACTGCTCGCCCTAGAACGTGTTAATGGCACAATGACATTTCTGGATGATGTCTTGGCATGCATTTGTATAAGTAGAATCCCATACAAGTACTCTCGAAATAGGAATACACTACTTCCCTTCAACGTTCCTTACAATAGCTCTAGAATTGTGATTAGAGAGGTCTTCAATAGGCTTCTTGCTGTACAGCTTTTCATTCGGCTTAATCCCTAATCTATACCAACTCTTCCATCTCCAATGGCTTGCCGGTACAGTTACTACACACAATTTTCAATAAGAATATGAATTTTGTAATTCATTTCACGGCTACTTCAGATATTTCCTGGGCGCCCCACCTACATCTTTGAACCGGGTGGGTATATCATTCTCAAATGTCCCAGGATTTTTATCAGATTTATCTCAAGTGTGATTTGTAAAAGTCAATTCAGGCAGAGTTATAGGCAAAATATATGCTAAGACATAATGTGAAAATGTACAGAGCTATAATTCAAAAACAATGGATCTGTAGAAGCGAACATCATACATCTACCGATAACCACTTTTACAGAATGAGTGTTTGGAAGAGAACTAACTTCTTGATGCTTCCCGAGAACGAAATCAGAACCAAAGTGAAGCTCAGGACCGCCTGAGCAAGAATGGTAACTTTATTTTACAGAATCCGAACGTTGCAAAGGCCTTTTCTTGAAGGCAAGGTTTTCGAACTTTTCAGAGTCTCTCCCGTACAAATTCTGGGAAGTGGGGTGGTTGCATCTGATTGGTGCCAACCCAGCGCCGTGAGTGTGCTGAGAATAGACCGATTTCGAGTAGGTGCAGGAACCATCGACCAATTCGGTGAAACTGGCATAGCGTCTGCAGAAGAGACTAGAAAGGGAAGGTTAGAGTGAGAAAGGAAAGTGCCTCACAGATTAGAAATAGCCCGCAATGCTATTGCTAAGAACAGAAACACATCTTCGGAAGGAACGAAACTAGAGCAAAAGAGAAGAGAGATGGAACAAGCAGGGGTGTTAGAGCTAGAGAAACTGAAGCAAGAATTGTTGGGACTGGTAGGAGAAGGGTGGATGAGAGTAGTATATGTAATCGGCAAGAATCAGGTATGGGGAGTGGAGGGCATTCATAAGTGGAAAGAAAGAGCTGGTGGCTGGAGAGAAAGGGAGTGGGAGAAGAAAAAATGATGTTGAAAGGGAAGAATGGATAGGGTATACAGAAAGAAGGGAGAATATGATGGAAAGCTGGAGAGATAAGACAGGCGGTGATTGAGGCAGCAGAGGCAAAAAAACGTGGAGGAGGTGATTTGGGTCATTAAGGAAGGGATAGAAGATCGGGAGCTGAGAGGGGAGATAGCCAGGAATTGGGGAGAGGATACGGCTATATTCAGAAGGTATGTGGAGGAGGAGGATGGAATTACATATGAGAAAGAAGAAGAGATCTTGGAGAATGCGATGAGAGAATGCATAACTGTGAGAAGGGGAAAAAACACGGTAGTTTTCAGAATGCAGTAGGTGACACTGAGAGTTATGAGGGTGATGATGGTGTGAGGACAGCGAAGCATGAGGAAGCTAAGGAAGGCATCCCTGTGCGAGGGGAAGGGGAAGAGAGGAGTAGCAGAGGAGCTAATAACAGCATCACAAGTACTAGACAAGAAGATTATAGAGTGCAGAAAGAAGAGAAACAGTAGAGAGGAGCAGAAGATTGCAGAAGTAGTTGATAGCATTTAGCAGTGTTGGAAGGAAGTGCCTTTAAGAAAGGGTAGAAAAATATGAGGAAGAGGATGGAGAGGAAGAATAGATTAATGGAGTACTTCCGAAAGGTAGAGATGTGAAAGAAGAATATTGTGGACTAGAGAAGGGAGGTGAAGAGCAAGCATAGGAAGTACAAGAAGAGGAAGGAGAGCGAGCTGGAGAGGAGGATGGCGAGGCTGGAAGAAGTAGTGCAGGAGATCTATGTGGGTATAGGCCTCGCATCAGTGGAGGAGCAGAGGGAGCTAGAGTAAGAAAGAGAGAAAAGAAGGAGAGAGAAGGAGGAGGAGGAGAGGAAGAGAAGGAGGGAGGCAGAGGTTAGGAATGTGCAGGACTCCTGAAACAAAACGCGTAAAAAATAGGTCAATACAACCTCCAAGGCGAAAGGCCCACTGCAAGGCCCTGAAAATCTACACGATTTTCCTGATCTTCTCAAAATCCCCAGAGACCTGCGAAAGTCCTTATGTACAACCCCAAAAATATTAACACTAATACCTTTCAAACATCCGGACATTCGATAAAGCGCAAATCAGCCGAAAATTGGTTTGATGATTCCATTGAATTCAAAAACCTAAAGCGATAACGGCACAATATGATTTGGAACTTCTGGAGACACTCAAAATGGAATGGAACAAATTCCTCACTAATTTTGTCATTACCTCAATAGTCTAAGTCTGGTGCTATTACCTCCAGGGTCCTTGTGAGAACTAAATGGGGCTATTCGAGCAACTGAGCTTTCCAGAAGCACTATGGCTGGGACGGCCTAACCCGAATGTGCTTCTAGACTCACTACATAGGCATGGGTGCGGTAGAGCTAGGCCATTCAAGTACCGGGGCCAAATATCTAAGATCCTTTCTCAACCAGGCCTCTTATAGATCGGTTCAGGCTCTGCAGATCAACCATATTCTAAATCATGATCGCCTAATCCTCTTCAATTTGTAAGTTATATTACGGTGATATCATTAGAGATGATACAGTTTTTCTGTAGAAAGCTTATAATAACTCCTATAATTTGAAATATCTGACACACATAACTCGGGGTTCGAACCGGTAGTGCTAATGACTTGCGTTACCGAGAACACACTTATGCTAATCACTCCACCACCTTCACCCTGTAGCTACAAAATTATGCCCCTGTTTACATAAATATATAGACACGTGTTCCGCCATCACCTGTGTTGCAGAGACTAGTGTGCAGGTGCACCAGGCTGCGATTGGGTCTAACCGTAGATCTATCCAGCTGCAATCAATTCTGAGGAACTCCACAAGCTAGCGGCCCCGACACGCGTTCTCTTTTTCCCAGGTCGTATCATCGCAAATCTAGGTGCACAACTCAGTTTACCCACGGTATATTTTGATCTATGGGGTGTTAGTAAAGCTAAATGAACACATTTCAGGGAGCCGGGCAAACCCTATAATTGACAATCCCTCTGCATAGTGGGCATTTCACTCCCTCATCAGTCACCCACGCTGTACCTTTCTCCTTTATACCCATGCGATCACAGCATCTCTAATCACGCCCCACGATGTTAGAATAATTGGGTCAATTTGGGTGGATGGTGATAGAGAATCCAGGACACGTTACCGAGCAAAGAACCAAATGGTGACACGGTGTTAATACGGTGTCTGCAACGCTATCGTAGCACACTATGCACGCAGAATACACTGTCAAACTGGTGTCCACTTCCGCGTCTACCTTCTCCTTGTCTTGCATTTTTTTCGTTTCTTGACCTCGATGGGGCGTTATGTCCTCCTTAGGTCTGTACTCGTTCCAGATCTTGGATACCGCCTCAAAGGCGGCCTTGACAGTTTCCAAGTTTGTATCTTCGTCCTCACCCGGCGTACTTTGGCTGTATAACTCTAGCAATACGGAAGCTTCCTCTGCGAGGTCCCTCAGGTTTGAAAGCCTATCGGTACTATCATCGGAAAATGCATAGCTGGAAGGTGACGTTGCATCGGTGGAGGCTAACCCAGGGCGTGGTGGTGGAGGGATAACAAGGGGAAGCACGCGTGTGGGCTGCGATGGGACGGTATGCGAACTGACGTTGGGTCCGAGTCCAACAGATCCGAACTGAATACTTCCTAGCGGCGCACTTTGGCGTCTAAGAGGGGGTTGTGAGTTACCCGTTTGCGTCAATCCCGGGAAGGATTCAAAACGATCCTGGAAGGACTCAAAACAGTCAGCATCTCGAGATAAAGGGCGCAGTTCCACTGTTTCCGTCTCAGTATTACTTACCCCTCCCCAAAGGGTGGACTCCGAATTATCGGTGGAGTGGAACCCAAAACTAGATCTTCGAAAGCTGCTGGTGGCAGTAGAATTGTCCTCCCTGGTTGGCCTACTGTTGTACGAAGGTGCAGCCCTGGCATTGGCCCTTGTCTGAGCAGAGGCTCTAGTAGATCGAAGCAAACTCGCCCATGTGTTGGGCGCATTTGGCTGAGATACAGGCAACCCACTGCCTTCATACTCTCCGGGAAAGGAACCCCAAGACCGCTCCGATGCAGGCTCGTTCAGGGGCATGGATACTCTTCGTGCAGGGAACCCAGGAGAGCTGATCCGTTGGTAACCACTAATACCTCTTCCTCGCCCGACAGCCGGCTGCCAGTTTCTGTCTTCAGCGCTATTCGGATGTGTACCATATAGGTATTGCCCGTAGCTTCTTGCGAAGGGGCTAGCAGAGTTTATCGAGTTACGTCCGTATGTGTCGCCTGCGGGGCTATGGTTTGCAACCGCTGCCGCGGGCGTTATCCCCCAATTTCTAGAGACTGTAGGAGGAACATTATTGCTGGAGGCAGTCCCTTGTGGGTTAATTGAGGCAGCACCTCCAGCTGCAGCCTGTTCTGCTCCAGATTTTGACTTCTTATTGCGGCGTCTGGGCATAACTATGAACTTGTAAATATTTACTGAGGTCGTTAACAGTATATAACAAGGTTAAAAAATTTTTTTTAAAGGGTAAACGTAAGCAATTTGAAAAAAAAAAAAAATAATGCAAATGATCAGGCAAAACTCACTGCTACTTAAAAAATATTGTAAAGGAATTGTACCTAAGGGGCTCTTGTTGACCGCGCGCGTGACTCTTGCAAAATAAATTGACTTGGTGCTTGGTGGAGATTTTGACCTGGGAATATAAAGACTGGAGGCCTGAATACCCCGCATCGTACCTGCATGAACAGGCTGGCTTGGCATGTGCCCGAATACCCGAGACTGCAGATGTATGCAGAGTGCTCTACACGTACTGTAGGAATTTATTTGAAGGAAAGTACCTACGGACCTATGAGGCCATTTTCTTTAAGGGCCCAAATATGCCAGTCTGTATAAGTCCAAAGGGCTAGTCTCCGCATTTCGCATCTTCGTTTCTCCAGAACCGTGGAGTTGTGTCTCTGCAAATTGTCACAAAATATCTTGGCATACATTTTCGCCGCTGGATTTGAATTATGACAATTTTACCTTGTTTAGAGATACCAGGAACACGCACGGGAAAAACAGCTGAAGCAGTGGTGGATTTATCATATTACCATACAAATATACGGTAGATGCAGTAACTCTAGTATATTGAAACCCTACTAAAAACAGCAAATCGATATATAAATTTCTGTATTTAACAATATTAAGCCATATAAAGCATTTATATATTCAGAGACCTATTAGGAAAATTCTCTAGTCACAATTGTGTAGCCATAGTAGAACATATTGAAGGGAAGTAGTTCATTCTACTTTTTGGAGAAAATTCCATCTCCAAGTCATCAACATCATCGTGCCATCTATTGACCACAATGTATGTCCGGAGAAAATAGAGTCATCAGATGCACAGAATAAATCATTTATTTATGTCCCTTTAAAAAGCGCATCAAAACTCTGTTGTAGTTGTTGAGATATCGGGCATTGAAATTGTGTAGTTTTTGGTCGAAAATGCGTGCGCTTACTTTCACCACTCCATCGGCTATGATGGGGCACTACCGTATTAACTCACTTAGAGGTAAAACACAAACGCGCGCTAGTGTGGTCTTGGCAGAACTTCGGATGCTATTGATCGCGCTAGCGCGCGCTCTGGTACAATGTTGGTATTTTTTTTTTTCTTTTTTCTTTTTTTGGGAGTCACGTCACTATCAGTCTCCGTGCTGTTGAAGTTAGTATCGCGGTAATTCGGCGTGCTCGTGCGTAGTATGATACACGCGCACTGGCGCTAAGAGGCTTGCCAAGACCACCAAAGCACGCGTTTGTGTTTTACCTCTTAAGTGAGTTAATACGGTATGTATCATACTCGAGTACTTACACGAACGGATTACATGCATATCATCTAAGTACGTACTAGTCATGTAAGTACTCGCTGGTTCGGAAAGTATTGGAATGCTGCAGAAAGCGTATGCGCTATTCTCCTTCTGGAATAGTACGAAGTGTTTGCCCTATTCCAAAGAGCGAATAGCGCATATGATTTATGCAGCGTTCCAATACTTTCCGAACCAGCGAGTATTTTACTAGTACTAGTTCACAGCACTGCGAGGCGACGAGCGCTAGGCGAAAGTCAGCTACAATGACGTAGGGTTCTTTTTTTTTTTTTTTTTTTTATCACGTGACCCCGCATGTAGCTGTTCGCCAAGGCAGGGCGCGTAGGGTTCATAATCAGTGCCGCCTAAGCACTTTGATCACTATGGTGCTGCCAACCGATGTAACTAGTTCAGGGCTAGGCATGAGAGGGAGGGTCTAGACAATACCATTGTTTCTCGTCGAATTAACTCGACTCCAAGAGCAAAAACTGCGATTTTCAGTTGCCCTTATCGGTGCCTGCATATGCTGCTTGGGCTGCGGCAATTTACCTAAACTGAGACGAAATTCTTTTTTTTTTCAAAAAAAATTTCACGTAACCCCGCATACAGCTGTTCGCCATGGCAGGGCATTATGTACCTCAGGCCTTTCCGGTTTCAACTCGAGGGACAGTTACCAGCCTGCTACGGTTTAGGGCAAAAGCCCAATTCGTATCCATCTACGATGAACTGAATAAGTAAAAATGAGGGCTATCAGGTAACGCTGCGAGCACAAAATAGCCATTGTTGTGTTTGGTTGCCGCAGAAGCACCTACATATATATACATACGAGAGACACAGCGCAAGTTGACGGATATGTAACCTCTTTTGTATGATTTTAGTACCTATAATGGAAGCCCCCTTATACAATAAAAAGTGCATGTAGACTTAGGGAGTCCAGGTCCATAGCAGCCTGGCTGCACAACCCCCTTACAGGCGAATTCTACGGCTCGTATCAGCGTTCTTTCGTAGCACTACATGGCCATGCTGCCACATGTTAGCATGCCATATAACTTTATCACAACGCATAAAATCTTTTTTCCCAGAAGAATGTATTTAATATAAGAACGTTCTCCCTGTCGCTCATACAAAATAAGGAAAATTAATAGACATGGCAAAAGCCCTAGAGAGAGGGAATGAAGAGATTTTGATTATTCCGGACTCGCAAGTGGCAATCAACAGACAGAAGGGGATCGCAGAGGTAAAGCCAACTCCAGATGGGGCCGGCCAAATGTTCAGGAGAGCCTGGGAAGAAAGAATAGCACGGGGAGGTATGGACGTAGGGATAATGTTGGTTAAAGGACACGAGGGAATGAGGGGCAATGAAGAGGCAGACAAGGCGGCAAAGGTAGGGACTCTGCTACCCTACCAGGATGAGGTGGTCATAGGGGCGGGGATGTGCATGGCAGCCAAAGCAGTGCGGCCAAAAGAAAGAAAAGGACTGGGCATTGATTACAGCCCGTTGCAGAGGCTGGGCAGACCCTAGCAGGCCTCCTAGGAGAAAAAGGTCTGAGGGCATGGAAATACAAAGTAGGCAAGGCGGACAGTCCGGAATGCAGATGGTGTGGAGAGGAGGAGTAGACGGCAACACACATATGGAACACTTGAGGGGTATGGAGGAGTAAGTGGGCAGGCGTGCTGGAGGCGTATATACAGGCCCCCGGCAGCAGGAGGAGGGGAGGGGGCCCCGTGGTGGAGTTGATGAGGTGGATAGAGAGATATCTTTGCCACCGTGGCGTCATTCTGTTGTTATTTTCTCTATTTCTTCTGTACGTAATCTCGTCATAGCCCACAGGGCGGTACGCAAGTAATGATAAAAAAGAAAAAAAAGAAAAAAGGCAAAAAAAAAGGAAATATTTGATATAAGAAATATTCTTAAGTTTCTGCTTAGCTACCATATATAATCTTATATTGAGCGAAGGTTCAATGCAAGGAACTGCCCAAAATCGTAATTTGCTTCTTGCACTAGGCAATCAAAGCAAGCTTATCGATCAGAAATACCTATATAAAGAGAAGCATTGCATTGAAAGTGCTCAAATAGCTGAAAAGAATGCAAAAACGAGATGAAGCACAATCACGGGTTTTCTCTCCAAGTCATCCTCTTAGCACTTTTCCCAACCTTATTCTCTGTAGTTCTACAGGAGATATCTTCTCCGTTCCCTGTAGTTTCTTGAAGCTCTTTTACAATTTTTTTCTTATTCCGCACCTTCTTGTATCACTTACAGCTTTTCCTGTACATAGTTCTATGTAAGAATATATTTGATCTAAGAATCTGCCCACTCCCGCCCGATGACTCAGACATTCTTATATCGAGAGTCTACTCTATACTACTATACTACCATGCTACTATATTACCATGCTGCTATGCTTCAATTAATGCTGGCAAACGTCTTTTATTTTTTATTTTTTTTATTTCATTACTCGCATGCCGCCCTATGGGCTATGGCGGGAGCTGGCAAACGTCAAAAGATTAGCAATGTTTGGGAGATACGAACAATGAGCTTGGACAAACACACACACTCTGATTGTGTGAAGTAAAAATAATACATCTACAACATTTGCTGAAATCAAGAAACTGCCAACAACTATCCAGAAAAGTTATTTAATTACTAATAAACTGAAGAATTGTCCTTTCCCTCTTGAAACAAATCGAATTAATTCAAGACTTCACTTTTATTGCGAAATGGTAATGTTCTCTCAGTATAGTTATTAGACTAAAGCTAGAGCTAGTGATATTGAGGTTGGTTGATCTGGGGCAGTGGAGAGAGTTTTTATGTAGCGTGCCAAGCAAGTCACCTGAATGGTATTTTTTGCTCTGGACGCGTGACACAGTCCAATTCGTTACTGTTCGGAGCCAGCCATCTAACTGGGCCACTCATGACTGGCTCGGGCCAGCCATTTCTTCCACACAAAAGTGTGTTGGAAACAAGGATCTCTGAATAATGCAGGACTAGGCTCCAATAGGTAACCACGGTTCCCACGCCGAAAAAGGAAATCGACGGTTCACACCATGAAAAGCCCAAGTGATGAAGAAAAAGAAATGGGTGCACAAGTCTAAGATAAAAAGCGGAGAACGAATCCTGTAGATCCTGTAGATAGAGAGTAGTTAGAACTAGGGCTCCCAAGATACAGAGTGAGCGAATATACCTTGACCTACTGACCGAATATACCATGAAAGTGGATGGCCCAGGCCATCCATATTTGTGCTGACTTGTCCGGGCTACTCGTCCGAATTCCGAATACATACCCTGCATACTTGAGTGAAAAATTTCGCATTTATCGCCGCCCTACAGGCGTAGCCGCTCCTGTTATCTGTCTTGGTGATTATACTGATTAAGTATATAAGATCCTAACTGGGTACAGGACATCTCGAGATATTCACTATCACCGCATTCTCTACACTCCTCCACCGCGTCTCCTCTCACTACTCTCCCTCCTTGACCTTATTCAAGATGCCTCCTAGCCCTGCCATGGCGAACAGCTGCAAGCGGGGTTATGTGATATAAATAAAAAAAAAAAAAAAAAAAAAAAAAAAACAGATGCTTCCTAGATAAGGATTTAGAGCTTTTTTTTTTTGTTTATATATCATTACTCGCATGCCGCCCTGTGGGCTATGGCGAGGTGTTAGTTACATATGAGATAACTCAGATAAGAAAAAGAAAAACTATAGAATCCCATCCCCTTCTGTCTCACGCGGTAAATAAATAGAACCTGAATAAAAGTGAAGGAAAGGTTGGGCTGATCATCCTGCTGTCCCGCCCCTTCGTCCAATGTTACTCCCCTTTCGCCCATATTAACGTGGCCACAAGTGCGTCCCCTTGGCTCTTCTCGTCCGGCGAGGCTCCCATCGCCGCCCTGCTCCCCGACCACCTCCGTTTCCATATCCTGCACCTTTCCCAGATGTGAGATGTCGTCTCTTCTTCGTCCCCGCACAGTTAGAACTTCAGGAACGTATTGAGGAAATGCTACGTCCTTCATCTAGAGAGAGCACACCTCTTCCTACTGTTTCTAAGATTTTTGAAAAACGTCGAGATGAAGAGATTCAACTTGTACTTGATTCTCAGTTAGCACAAGCTACACGAGAAGATCAACGCAATGCCAATCTTCAAGGTCGAGGGCAGGGCTTCCGTTTACATGGAAAATAGAGCCACGGTCAAAGACGCAGAACTAGTGCCCATGGCGAGAGCCCTGTATGCACCCTGGATGGCCTGCTCGGGGAGCAAAGGTCATGGAGTTATAACGTTGGGAAGGCGGACCGGCCAGAATGCAGGTGGTGCGGGGACGAGGAGGAAACTGCGTCACACATATGGGAAAGGTGTAGGGTTTGGAGAAGGAGGTGGCCGGGCGATCTGGAAGCATTACGCCGGCCACCGGGGACAAGCGAAGGAGAAGGGGGCCCACTGGTAGAACTCATGAGGTGGATAGAACGGTAGCAGGCATACTTAAGTTTTCGGTTTCATTTTATTTTCCTGTTTCCCAATTTCTCCTTTGTACCTAAAATCTCGCCATAGCCCCTAGGGCGGCACGCGAGCAATGACATAAAAAAAAAGAAGAAATGCCAATCTTCAAAATATTTGGACTTTAACAAAACAAATTGACCATCTATGGCAACTCATTACAATACTCACACCCATGCTCACACTTTACAATCGGTGAACTGTTGCCTTAGCTGTCCCTAGGGTCGATCGTCCTAATCCTGTAGCTCCTCGAAAAATCTTTTGCCGTGTTGTTAGCAAGTCTCGCTCTGATCGGCATCTTTTACAAACCCATTTTGGACGCTTAAATCGCAGATCTCTACCGAAGTTCAAGCGGCAAACTTGCAACCTTCTCACCTGATGATCCTTCTTTGACATCAATACTGTACCATTACGAACTGCAGTACGAAAAACCCTGGCTCAATGTGACAACACTTCTCAAGTTGGCGAATTATTCGCAGACAACTGTTCATGTCAAGCAGGATATATAACCCAACGATGTGGCTGCTGAAGGCCCCATCACCCCGCACCCCCGCCGCATCCAAGAAGCGAAAGGGCAAGGCGGCGTCGCCCCAAGATCAGTACGCCTTTAAGCGTCAACTAAACGACAAGGAGGCAGAAAAGATCGCTGCGGCCAGCACCGACACACCCACACCCCATCCAGCCACCCAGCGAACAGAGCCAGTAAAACCTCCGACCACCTGACAAGATCCAAAGGGACGTAAGACGACGGCCCTACCCTCCGCTCCACGCACGACAAAGCCCCCCACACCCACCCCAACCAGCACCCCCGAGACCACCACCAAGACAAGAAACGGCATCGTCATACATGGAATAGCTCTCAGAAAGAACCTGGGGAACGTCCGGAAATGGTTGGAGGCCACAAGCAAAGACCTGGGGCAGACAGTTGGAATTCGGTGGTTGAGAAGAAAGGAGGCCTAATGCAGGAGGGAAAATTGACAAGTTCAGTCATGTTATACCTGGCTAAGCACGTTGAGCTGGAGAGATTGAGACTGGGAGGGAAATGGTTGAGGTCTTGCGTTTACGAGTGGGACAGGGGACGGAAATAGACCGAGACTGGTTTTCTTCATTTACGCCTGTAGCAACGGGACAATCACAGGCAGAACTTGTCACTGCCCCTTCACACTGGAGGAGCCGGGGATCACCACTTGAATGCTCGCGCTTTTTGGTTTTTCGTTTTGTTTTTCTATTATCCCATATGTAACTAAATCGCCATAACCCTCAAGGCGGCATGCGATCACTGATATAAAAAAAAAAGGCGCCTACGTACCTTTTCACCCTCTTGTCATTCTAATATGGAATGCCCAAATCAGGCTACAGAAGAGTCAGATGATGAGGCGCATCAAGAGGAAAATGATGATGTTCATACTTCTATTCATGTCAGTTGAGAAATCACGTACGGTAAACGGAGTGATGCTTCAAGAACTATGCATGTCAGTTGACCCGCCATAAACGAAGTCACTGGAGCAGGCGCCTTCGCAAAAGAAACGAGCACCTCGATGTACTTGGGCAGACAGAGCGCAGTAAACGACGCGGAGCTAATCGCAATGGGTCAGTCCTTGTCTCAGCAGGACGGGGAGTTACTCATAGTATCGGACTCCAAGATAGCCATCTTGAGGATGCGGAAGATCGCCGATGGAGACCCCACACATGACGGGGCGGCACAACAAGTCAGAGACCAGTGGGAAGCCAGAACCGCGCGAGGCGACCTGGACGTAGCAATACTATGGGTGAAAGCCCACAAAGGAGTACGGGGCAACACCGAAGCAGACAGGGCAGCCAAAGTAGGCACAGCCCTACAGTACCAAGACGAAATCATCACGGAGGCAGGAATACGCCAACACGAAAGGTCGCGGAGAAGCGAAGAACGAAACCGACTACAGCTAAACTACCGGCCCCTGCAGCGGCTAGGCCCCCGGGTCGCCACACTAGCCGGAATACTAGGGAACAAAGGACTACGGCAGTGGAAATTCCAAATCGGAAAGGCGGACGGCCCCGAATGTCGGGTGGTGCGGTAGGGGCATTGAGACAACCGCCCACGTGTTGACCGAGTGCGAGACATGGAAACGGAGGTGGCCCGGGGGGGAGGAAGACTTAAAGAGGCCCCCCCGAGCCGGAGACAGAGACACACTGGTAGAACTGCTGGAATGGGTTGGACGGTCATAGGCGATATCTTTCCTTCTCTTCTTCTCTTTCCTCTTATTTCTATTTCTTATCTAGCATACTTCTTTACATATGTATTTAACAATACCTCGCCATAGCCTCACAGGCGGCTCGCGAGTAATAACATAAAAAAAAAAAAAAAAAAAAGTTGACCCGCCATAGTGATGATGCACGCGGTAAGTGATGTTACGCGCTATTTTTTAGTTAGAAATGATTTGCTGTAGTCTGGTTGGCACAAGCCCTTCCGCTACAAGACTAGATTTGCTGTAAAGCGGCAACATCTCCACTCATGTAAAATTACTAAGCAATAGTCTTTGTGATTGCGATCTGAGCGCTGTCAGCGATAGGGTCCAAAGAGAAGAAAATTGAGATATTTCAGTGACAAATGACCCGATTAACTTACAAGTTTTTTTTTTTGTTTTTTTTATTTCACGTGACCCCGCTTGTAGCTGTTCGCCATGGCAGGGCCCCTGGGTCTAAACCCTCAAAGCCCGGAGGCAGGCTTAAAAAAAAAAAAAAAAACTTACAAGTTGAACTGATAGTGGTATACAGGGTATAGAACAATAGTAGAGTATAGGACTCTACATATGCAGCAGATTGTAGTCTAACATTGAAATGAGAGTGGCAATGAGTTTTTATATAGAAAATATTACCTTAAACTTTATACAGTCAGACCTTGCTATAATGAACCTCGCTATAGTGAAAACCTTGCTATAATGAAATCACACCAAATAGTGTAATGAAAAAAAATCTAGAGGAAGTTATTTTTATCTACATACAAATTGTTCTTGCTATAATGAAAAGACACTAATGAAATTCATAGGGACCCCCCTGCTCCTGCCTTGCCTCCTGCGTACCAGTAATTCCGAGCAGCCCAGCCAACAGCGCTAAGTGCTAGAGGTTGGTTTGAACCAGGTTGTGAGTGTCTGTTGCTTCCGGGTATGTTGCTGGTATGACTTTAAGGCGAGAGAAGCTGCTGAAAGGTAGAAGCAAGCTCTGAAAGTTCTAGTGGCTGACGAAAAGTAGTGTGGTCCAGAGAAGAAACCGGCAAACTCTCCATATAATACATGAGAGAATCAATAGACTGGATAGCCTCTGAGGTGCTAAAGGGAGGGCGGGATAGAGACTCGGGTTCGGGATTTGATTCAGACTGGTGAAGGTCTTCCACTTGTGCTTGTTGCATGTCTGCTATAAGTTCTGGAATACTAATAGCCTCTATAGAAATAGTGCTATCTGTTGCATCCTCATCATGAAATAGATACTCATCTACCAAATCTTGAACCTGTCCGGAGTGACAACTATCCTGTATCAGACTATTGATGGTAACAAAGGTTCCAGTCTGTAGGTGTTCAATATATTGTTCATATGATTGCTTTGCTAACTCACTAGTATTCAAAGATGAATGAATACCCGCTTGCTGCCAGTAATTAATGAATACGAATCCTAATCTACTACTGATTTACTTCTAATTTACATTCTTCTCCTCCTACTACTACTCCTTACATTTCTATTTCTATTTCTATTCATCACGACTGCTACTATCGCATTTGAATTAATTTCTTAATGTAGCTATTTCCATTACTAGTAGATCGATACAGATGTTAACTGGTAGCGAAGTTCCCCTGGTCACTTAGCTGCCAAGACTACATGACTAATTTAGTACAATTTTCTATACTGAAAACCTTGCTATAGTGAAAACAAAGGGCCAAATTTTACGTTTTCATTATAGCAAGGTCTGACTGTAGTTCCAGTGTTACGGCGAAGGTGGGACTTACCCGATAAGGAGAACACTTACCCTGAACCCTCAGTCAGACCAACGCTGACAGAGCGGACTGATCACCCGTTAGGCTTGGCAGAAGGTTCTTTGTCTTTCGAATAGGGTAGTGCCAAGGAAGTGTGTGTCGTCGATTAATGGTATGATCTCCGGATCACCCATGCACCCTGCATGCACTCGGCTTATTAAAGCTAATATGCGCACATGCACTAGTAGTACATATCATTATCTTGCGTCTGTACTATTATTGCATGTTTCTGTTACGTTGACCTGTTACTACATGTATTGGCATTGATAAGGAATTGTCAATTGTATGAGGCGCTCAAGTCTATATAAGCGCTGGTGATAGCATAGGTAGAAGAATCAAGACACTAGCGGTGTTCTAAGTTCTCTATAACTCTGAAACCTATCGTTTCCTCATTACGCCCGTGAACCGCTCCGCTCCTCTGCGCGCCCCACACCGAGTAGCTGCCATTTCGGCCCGCAGCATACACTCCTCCGTAGCCATTTCGGCCCGCAGTATATACACCTCCATAGCCATTCCGGCTAGTGAGCGGCACGAGCCGAGCCAGCTCGAGCTGGCCTGGGATGAGCTCGAGCTGGCTCGAGCTCAAACGAGCCAAGATCATGCTTGTGTTTTTCTTGACAGCTCGCTAAAATGCTTAGCCAGTGCAAGGTTTCATAAACTGTAAATACCTAATACTGTGTTCTAACGGGATATTGCGCACAACCGGGATATTGCGCACTTTCGGAACATGCGAATTTTTGCAGTAGTGGCTGCAATTCATGTGCGAGTATTATGAAACTTTAGGATGATGTTTTTAACATATCCTGAAATATATTCTGTGCCTCAGATTGCATCTATCGGAGGACAGCATAGTGTACTATACTGAGATATACCTAATTAGGCAATAGGGCACTTCTGTTTATAAAATTAGACACAGACTAGCTAGAGTGTTGATATGCTTAATTACATATCAGTATATGTCCATGATAATATATACCAAGTCTGGTACTGATATGAGTATTGTAGCAGAAGTGCTGACTGAAAATACTTAAAAATAGCAGCAATGTAGTAGTAATAGAAGCAGGCAGGCTAATGGAAGATACAATAGGCTTAAATATGAGTGAAGAGAGTTCTTATAGCTAAAGCATATAGGAAAGATTTATTTTTGGCAGTCTTAATTCCCTATATAATGATTGGAAGTACATAAAATAAGATACTAGTATCTATATTTAGTAAGATATAATATAGTATATAGTTTAATATAGTAGGTATATAATAAAGTAAATTAATTATAATATATCTAAAATTATAGATAATAAGTTTGGTACTAATATAAGTTTTATAAAAGACGTAGTAGCTAAAAATATTTAGAAAGAGTAGTAGTTTAAGAGTAATAAAAGTAAGTAAGCTTAATAGAAGTAAAATAGACTTAAATATAAGTAAAAACTATTCTTATAATTAAAATATATAGTAAAGATTTATTTTTAGTACTCATAAGATCTTATATTATAATTTAGAGTATAAAGAATACTATACTACTATATTTTATTAGATTTTATATTATATTAGATATAATATAGTATATATTATATTATATAAGATATATAAGAATCTACAATATACTTATATATATTATATATTTATTTATAATATGTAAAGAATATTAAAACTTTCTAGAAATAAGAAAAAGTAAAAAAATTCTTAAAATATAGAATAAAATAGGAATATTATTAATATCTTTAAAAGATATAAGAACTAGTATTTGTATATAACTTAAAAAATAAAAGTATAGGAGGTATAAGTAATTTAATCTATTATATATTCTTATATACTAAGTATATTTACTTTATACTATAATATATCTTATAAAATATGAATTATAGTATACTATTTCTTATAACTCCAATTACTATATAGAGTTCTAGAACTATTAAAAATAAATCTTTACTATATGCTTTAGCTGTAAGAACTCTTTTTACTTATATTTAAGCCTATTGTATCCTCTATTAGCCTGCCTACTTCTATAACTACCGAATTACTACTATTTTTAAATATTTTCAGTTAGTACTTCTGCTACAATACTCATATTAGTACTAAACTTGATATATATAATTATGAGCATTTGCTGATGTGTATTAAGCATATCAACACTCTAGCTGGTCTGTGTCTAATTTTATAAACAGAAGTGCCCTATTGCCTAATTAGGTATATCTCAGTATAGTACACTATGCTGTCCTCCGATAGATGCAATCTGAGGCACAGAATATATTTCAGGATATGTTAAAAACATCATCCTAAAGTTTCATAATACTCGCACATGAATTGCAGCCACTACTGCAAAAATTCGCATGTTCCGAAAGTGCGCAATATCCCGGTTGTGCGCAATATCCCGGTAGAACACAGTATAGCAATAATTAGGGACTTGGAGCTCATTCTGACCTACCAACAACTTCGAAATGCACAATTTAGCTGATAGTACGGAGTAGTGAGAAAGATGAAAATTTAGCTTAGTTTAGTTTAGTTTGTCAATATTATGTATATAATCAATCCTGGCTCGAGCCGAGCTCACTTACTCACGAGCTGGCTCGAGCTCACCCTCCAGCTCGGCTCGAGCTAGCTCGTGCCGCTCACTAATTCCGGCCCGCCGTATACACCCCTTAGCCGTAACACCTAGCCTCCGGGCCCAGCGTAGCCGAGCCCCCACGCCCGTAACATCCAGTTGCAGAATGGAAATTGGGACTACAGAGCTGCCTGAAAAAAACAGAAACACTAATGAATGCCAAGACCTCGTAATTCCCATACAAAATTACCAATTTGAGGCTTAAAATTGCGTTCCATGAATAAAATGCTTTCTACACAGAAAATATGAAGTAGGGTTGGCTCAATATCCATTTTTATAGCAAAATTGAGCAGTCACTAAAAATTTTTCCTAGCACACAGCTGCACTATTTTGTAAAGAGACTATCAATAAAAAATACCTTCATGCTCTCCTTGTCAGTTGACTATAATTGAGTACAGCTATTCTCATGACTGGCCTCATTACTCTAGAGGCATCAATCTACAAATTGCAGATGATAGTTCTGAAATTGAGCTATGTATTGTGGGAGATATGGATAATGGAAGCTCCGCAACGGCAATTTGTGATGCCAAATTGTGATGCCAAGAAATCAGCTATCAGAGACTTTTGCCAAGTGAATTTATCTGGTTATGCACCTTGTCTCGTTTTTGGTCATTTATCCTTGTGAATTGATCACCGTCCCCGCTTTACCTAGTGATGAGTTGTCAACTGGCTCGGATAAGATGGCTGCACCTTTCATAAATTCAAAAAGTGGCAACTACATTACGAACTAATGGTCTGCATAGCACTCAAAAGTACTTTCTATCCAGTAATTTCAAAATGTGCAGTGCATCACACCTAGGGTAAATTGTGTCACGGTTCTACGATAATGTAGTTGTGGAGCACAGGTCAACTACGGAGCTGAGATATGCATGGAGAAACAGCCACAGTCAAGAAAAGGTTTATAAAATGGAGGAACAGACATGCCGCAGATATGTAGACTTCGGAGTTTTTGGAGATAACTATTGGTTTAAGAATTGAAGCTGGAGTCAAAACCTGGGGTGCGCCACTGGACCGGGAGCGCCAGTATTTAACTGGGGACCCTGGGATGACCCCCGTCTACTAGCCAGTTTCAAAAGTATTTGGACGCCTGACTAATCCATATCACGCGCTACGTTAGTCCGGCGTCCGAATACTTTTGAAACTAGCTAGTAGTCTGGTTGCTCTGCGCTCGGAGAGTGCCCTAGGGGCTTGGCATGAGACTAGGTTGCTCCCCTGTTAATGAGGCCAGCCGAAAGAAATTCGGGGGTATTCAGGCCACTCTTGCTTGACGTTCTTTCTCAGGCCCTGTCACTATCCCTGTCGCATTTGTACGCTATGCACTGCATAGCGCTCTGAATTGACTCAGACACAATTCGCAATCTCTCTAATTAATTACACTACATCAGTCAGGCGCCCGAATACTTTCGAAACTGGACACAAGTCGCAGTCTTTCTAATTAATATATCGCATATCGAATACAGTCATTATAATTAACCCGAGTGTGTATAATAATACTCTTGACTGTAGAGTGTAACTATCTTTGATACACTAGCTGTGGCGCTTCCGTCGCTGCATTCCTGAAGGGATAGAGGTGTGCTTGGTGCTTCACAAGTATTATGTTCCAGTAACGTATGTTCAAAGTGGACCTCAACGGGCCTGAGGAAGATAGTTTTCGGAAATCGGAAATCGGAAGTCATTGCTCAGTTTTCTATGGTCTCAAGGAACATTGCTGTGACTACGGCATTGAAAGCCGTATCTGAGACCCCATAAGCCAAGCACAACTCGCTGAGTAAGCACAGATGTGGTATATCCGATGTGGTGTCGTTACGGAGGTTTTGTATAAATCCGTTCACTCTTCCGCTAAACTAAAAAGGCACCTTTTTTTTTTTTTTTTAATATCATTAATCGCTTGCCGCAAAAAGGCACCTTGCTAACGATGTGTGCTGGCACCTGCAGAGTGCTTTATCTCTCGTGCCGGCTCAACTGTCCATACCATGTCTCATTTGTGTGTAAATCCTCGATCTCCCCACTCTCCATGGCGCAATTGCTCTACATTTAGCATAGTATGCCCATTTTCGGTGGTGAACATGAGCATATGATGGCAACACTTCTACATCATGTCTTGGCAAATGTCTGGTGACCCGTGACATGAGTGTACTGCTTCGCAGGCTGCTTGGGCTCCTTTCAACATGAAATATATTCTTCACATAAAAAGGGGTACTCAATCTTTAGAGTCGTTCAAGTGGATATAGGAAAGCAATAAATTCTGACTATATACAGCTCATCGTTGTATATTTCTAATATATTTTCTGATATTTTTATATCTTAAATTCTTACACACTCTGTGCTTCAATCGCTAACGCTCCGGGTGATGTCTATAGGTTAAAAACCGATCCAAAGAGTCTAATGATCGCGGCTGCAAGATGTTGAGAATACGAAGGTCTGAATCGCTACCAAGACGTGCCAAGCGCTAATGCAAAGAAACGTTTTCACAGTAACAGACCGAGATTGAGATGTCAGCTGGGGTATAGGACAAGCAGCGTAGGACTGTACGTGTAACTTGTCCCCCATGCAAAATTCCAAATTCCAAGAGAGAAAAAACTCAGTGCATTTCACTTGGACCATGCAGAAGGTTCATATGGCCTATACCTACTACTACTGGTGACTCCGTACATCGTCCAGGATTGAACAAATACGGTACATAGACAACGTAGGTATTCCCTGGAGTTGTCAGACATATATACTGTATGCGGCTAGCATCAATAAGCTGCATGTCTCACAACTCCAGGAATAGTTTCGAAAAGATTGATCGTCGATGGTGCCAAAGATTGGTCTAAACAAATATCTGTATGTCGTGTAATGTCGCACCAAAACGACACCCTAGGTTAATCGTTCCTGATTTGCTTTTCAAGTGAATAATCGGAAGATCCCACTGTCCAGCGCAACAAACTTCTGCCTGCCGCGCTGCAATAAAACTTATTGGTGGGTGCTTGTGCACCCCACGTTTATTGTAGAGCTCAACAGCAAATGGAAATCCTTGAAATCAAATTCAGTAATTCCCCGCTCCCATGCTATAGCATGAATTTATTCGCTAGTAGTCCGTTGGTGAACAGACAGCTTTTTTTTTTTTATTTCACGTGTTCGCCATGGCAGGGAGAACAGACAGCTTACTACCTAGCAGAGTGTAGAGCGTCAGTAATTAATGAATATTCCAGTGTTGGTTGCAACAGATACTGTAAAGACCAACAATGTATTTGCCAACTTTCCCTCGTGATGACGTAAGGTAGGCAAAGTCACATTGATACACACACTTTCCCCTAGTTTGTGCCCCTTTTCAAGATTGGCTGTCTCGTCACCATGGACCTGATCATCACGGCTTACCGGCCGCATGGAATGACTGCATCAATTCATTGGTGTATGTGGCCCCCCGCCTTCCGCAGAAATGTAACAAAAATCAATCGGAAAAAATCAATACCATTACGAATTAGTTACAGAAAAAATAAATAAGGCTGAACAGATTTGAAACATTGTAAGCGAATCGAAACTGATTCTGAAGAATTTGTGGTTGAATTGTTGGTTGCGTTGGTTGCTCTGCTGCAGGTCTGACCCCCCCAATATAGGGCGTCATGCAAGGCATAACCCAGAACACCACCCACTTAAAGAGTATCACGACCTGCGCGCTTCCCGTGGCTGCATTAGTAACACATGCCTTATTTCAGCCTTGGTGGTCAAGGAGATCCCGACAACACATTTCGTATTCCTGCGGCTGAAGGGCTATCCTCGCTAAGTGACAAACCACTTTCAGGTTTGATAAGAAGCTGAAGGAAGGCTCACGACGCATATGCGTTATTTATGGCAATTGAGTGGGTACCAACTTCCGCAAGAAGAAGGGACTGCGTGCATACGAGCAACAGCCTGGCCACTGCAATTGTGACGATCGACGAAGTACCGGAGATAGGTCTCAGAGCTGAAGGAGGGGTTGTGCTACATCTGGGCGGAATTTGCTGATCCACGCTTGCGTTCTTCCATCGTCACTCCGTTCACCCAACCACTCATTGACTCAATCGCTCCTCCACCCGCGTCATCACATACTCTTCTTACTAGTAACCTGCGCGATGTATGCAGGCTCCAGTTTTAGCGGAGTACCGCTTTGCCTTGAATTGGCAGGCGGGATTCACTGCACCTCTTCTATACCAAAGCGACGTGAGTAACAGTTTTGGAAGCGTCGTCAGATAATTTGAGCTGCTCCATTTGTCCGTAGCAGTTCCAGGTATAAATATATGATGATTTCCCCCTCTATCAGCATTTCGGTCCCAACTTCCTCGTTGCCAGCTGTGGCATTCATCAGGATCTTTTGCCCCGTCATATCTCTTGCTCCTCAAACATTCGGTATATCATTCAACGCGTTCATCTCTTAACATTCAGGCCAGCCAGCCGCTTATACCAACATGCAGCTGGCCGCCATCTTTGCCCAGATATGGAGCTTCTGCCTCATGCTGGGGGACTTTCCCGCCCTCTTTCAATCTCAACAGCAATCTCATGAAGTGCAGCTTTCTATCGTCGATCACTCTACAACGCTATCCCGCCCACACAAGTATAAATGTCCAAAGCCAAATTCCGATTTTACCCCATTTCTTGTCAATTCCTGCAACTCACCTTCGAATCGGCAAAAGTGGTGTTATGGATATGATATTAACACGGATTTTGAGGAAGTTGTGCCCAACACCGGGGTGACGCGGAAGGTAACGTTTCCTTTGTGGCATACCTAGTTTATACAAGACGCTGACAAGGTGCAGTTCACGCTAGTACTTACCAACGCAAACTACTGTGGTGACGGCTACGCGGTGGATGGAACCCTCATCAACGGCTCCTATCCCGGCCCTATGCTTGAGGGGAATTGGGGAGACTGGTTCGAAATCACAGTGATAAATGAACTTACCAATTGTAATGGCACTGCAATACACTGGCATGGAGTTCGGCAGTGGAAGACGGTATGGGAGGATGGTGTGGGTGGAGTGACTCAGTGTCCGATTCCAGTGAGTTGATGCCCTCCCTCTAAGGAATTCGAGACCTAATGAATATCACTGTGGAATTATAGCCTAAGTTGCAACCGAACTCCAAATTTCCCACGCCGCCTCCAACTGGATATACCAACAAACAGACTTACAGGTGGAGGGCGACACAATATGGTGCTTCTTGGTATCATAGGTATGTTCTGCTCAGATTCTTATACGCTGGGTTGTGCTAACGAGATGTAGTCACTTTAGGTGAGTCAATAGGATTGTCTCGGGTACATCATTTTCGTTTAACTGACGACAGGACTCTTCTCTGTAAATTAGTCTGCAATGTACGTATGACTGTTGTTGTCCTGTCCTTATACATAGAAGGGTTTGGGAACTAATCAACTAAGCAGATGCCAATGGCGCTTTGGGCCCTTTGTTGATTCACGGCCCAGCTACCGCAAACTATGATATTGACAAGGGCCCCCTTCTGATTACAGACTGGTACCACAGGGATGCTTTTGAGGTGTATCACAATGAGGTCGTACCAGGGGGAAATGCCACAGTGCTATTCCAACCCCCAGCAAAACTAATGAATGGTGTGGGGCGGTTCGTCCAGGGCAACCAATATAATAACGACTCGTTTCCTGCATGCGAAGTGGGGAAGGGCCGCTGTATCGACCATGGATCAATCTATAAAACCGAGGTTGTTAAAGGGAAGAGACATCGGTTTAGGATAATGAATACATCAACTTCCCTTCATTTCACGTTTTGGATCGAGGGGCACACAATGACAGTTATTGGAGCGGACTTTGTACCAATTAAACCATATACGGCGAAGGTGCTGAATGTTGCGATTGGTGAGTAATAGTACTTACACACCACTGTTCTTCTGGTTTCCTTTTGACCGTAAAGGTGGAAGGCTAAATTTGGAATTATGCTAGGTCAACGCTACGATGTTATCATCCATGCAAATGCCGATCTTTCAAAATCCTCCAACTTCTGGATCAG